>CM067359.1:87945032-88056082 GCA_034401795.1 Chaetoderma sp. LZ-2023a
GCATAGGTTTCGGCCAAGGCCGATTACTTTCAATTTGGTTTACAGCTTCAAAAATGTGTTTCTCTGCTTTGCGTAAGAGGGTTTTCGTTCGGCACTAGGAGTGACTGGAAATTACGCCAGTGTAGATTACACTAGCTGCTCGGCGTAGTGCAAGGAGCTTCAATGTATGGCCGTTCCGAACGGCCACTTAGTCTCGACTGTCGTTTCTGGGCCGATAAAGCTCCTTTTATACCTTTTAGTGTCCAATGAAAAGACACCCGAGCTCCGCTTCAGCCAATCTACACGCGGTTGTAACAACCAGACAAAACTATGACGTCATCGTTACTACGGGGTCTGCCTCAGTGCAGGAACGTAGTACATATGCCTATTTTATAGTTTACGATATCTCCGCCATTTCGATCCGATTTAATTTTAGAAGGCAGATTTGGATTCCTGAGGGAATTTTAGTTAAGATTCGTTCAAAGATGGAGCGAAATGGACCCATATTAATCATTTAGAGACCAGGGGAAAGATGCCTGCTCCATACCTACAGTACAGCATACTTGGCTTATCTGTAATATCGCGCATACGCGGTAGGCGATCTTACGGACTTGTTGTTGCAACACACACGCTATATATATAGACCGTAATGGTCGTATTAGCGAGGTGATGAGAAACGTGCTGACACGGGCCATTCTGGCCGGGCCCTACGCGATCCGTGCTACAATAATTTCGGGACAGCGCTTTCAATGTCTGCCTTATTTACTATTGATTCCTAAGTGTAGCTACGCTAGCCATAACTGGACTGACGTATATACAGTTGGCCTATCGATTGCCGGATTTGAGAATTTTGAATTCCAGAATTTCGGGGCCTTTTCAAATTCGCATGTCTTGCTTATTTTTTACTGTATGCTCGCACAATTTATATGTGGGAGATGGATTTTTATTGTACATCAACTAGATTGTACATCAACTACATTGCACAATTGGCTATTAAAATGTGTTTGCATACCGACCTTAAATAAGCTGCTATTGACATGATCAGATACCAGATAAATTCATCCCGATTAAATCTAACATGACATATTTGAGGCAGAGACATAACAAATGCTGTGCTAACTGAATCTACATGTCACGTACGACCTTGGCCTACGGACTATGGTCTGAACATAATTGGGCTAGAAGACGGGCATAAATGGTATATTCAGGGGCGTCTTTGACAAGACTGTACGATACACTTATTGGGTTGACAAGAACAGAATGTATGGTTATCGGCTTAATGCTATTGACTACAGCTAAGTTTAGTTTTCTATTCAGTCGGAGCATGAGATTGAGAAACAGCTCTCTCAGGCAATACGTTAACTTAAACTGATGAGACTAGTTAAGCATTATTGAGGTGTTATTTCAAACTCTTTAATGAATTATTCACTCCAATTCATAACATACATCTTCTTAGTTATTCTGTGGACATATCTCAGTCATATGTTAATTAAAAACCGCACTTTAAAGAGAACGAGACGTTTCCTCCGTGAATTAGCACATACATCACAATTTGCAGGCACAACTCTCCCAGTAGTACCCTAACGATGTCGTGACAATGAAAGATATGTGCTTCTACCGGAGTGTAAAGATTCGCCATGAGACGTGGACAACTAATTATTGGAACATAGTCTTATCATTCGTATCCTGACAACTGGGAAAAACAATATATTGTTGCTAATGGCATTGTGATTTTTGCACTCACTACAATTACAGCAGACACCTTGATGTAATCGATTCAACACTTGAATGCCAATTTTAAGGTAATTTTACAGGTACGTTGGTGAAAATTTTGAAACTAATATACGTTAGAACGACCTGCTACTGCCTATGTCAGCAATAGCTGGCAGTCAAATTAGTTTTCAAATATTCAACAGTTATTGAAGTGGGAGGAGGTTGGCCCGAGATGGACATGTAGAGCTCCAAATAGACACAACCATTTACATCGCACGCTATACCATTCCTTGACTGTGATTATCAATTTAACTACATTTTAAATCCAATACACATAATACTTGAAGTTTATTCTGATAGGAGCAGATCAAAATGTACCTATGTCAGCAAAGATGACTTATGCAGAAGACATCTGCAGTAGGTTGATGATACCCTGGCTGGGGCGGATGGTACTGCAAGGCGATGTTGTAAGTGGATGCATTGAAGCATCGCTGTTTGAAAGATGAGCAGTGGCTTTCGCTTTGAGGTCATTTCTATAGCTTAATATTCATGAAGCATCAGTTGACTATTAAATTATTATATTTTGACCGATTTTACTACTTTTCTATTTTCTTTCACGAAATTTCTTTAATTTTTAACTTTTTATTACAACAGTACTGGAACTCTCAGCCTAGAGGCACTGCCTGTCTCTATCAACCCATGAAGATACTAATATATAGCATTAGCTAGGCTAAGACCATACAAAATACATACATAAACTATTAGGGTGTACAAAAATAGTATGTGTGCAACGGTATTGAGTGTATACTATATATGGACCAGCAACAAGCCATCACGTCCTTTGAACTCGGTGGTAGGGGAGACCTTATATAGTCGTTAAATCTCTGGTGGCGAGGTCAGCATCGACCAACCAAGCATCAATCACGCGGGGCATGCGAACAGTAAGCTGCTGTTGACATGATTAGATTCTGGAGCAATCTGGACGAGATTGTCTCACTTAAATCCAACATTATAAGCCGATATTTCTTCTTGGCTGCACAAGAAATATTACAAATTGCACATGACTGCTTTCAAAATGGGATCCAAATAAAGTAAATGTTAAACATATTAGATAGGATCGTATCTGTCCAGCCGTGTTAACGTGCATCGTATTAGTGAATCAGTGTGTCCTTGTTCCTGTAAGTAATGTAGATGATGGCATAAGAATCATCTGCAATAGCATATCGTTACCTCCCATGTATGGTATGCTTGTGAAACAGGGACGTAGGAAATGCTGTGCTAGCAAATACCAGAAAAAACAGCTATTTCCAGCTTTAGATAGAATTCATGGAAAGCAGCCCTCTTACATGCCTACCTGGCTTAGATATGCTATCGGCGCGAGCTGTATATAAATTTCACGCATTACCGTGTTCAACGGTCCAGAGTTAATTGGTCAAGGAGCGTGGTATAAATGGTGTCTTTAGGAGCGTCCTTGACAAGAATGCATTATACAGTTATCAGCTTGACAAGAATGCATTATACAGTTATCAGCTTGACAAGAATGCATTATACAGTTATCAGCTTGACAAGAATGCATTATACAGTTATCAGCTTGACAAGAATGCATTATACAGTTATCAGCTTGACAAGAATGCATTATACAGTTATCAGCTTGACAAGAATGCATTATACAGTTATCATCGTAGTATTGTTGACGAGTAGATTTAGTTTTATATTCAGGCTGTCCTTGAGATTGAGAGACAACTCTATCAAGCAATGGCTGTATTTAAACTGATGAGGCTAGTTGAGCATGATTGAAATGCGATTTTAATACATTTTAGTTCGCTGTTGGAACGAGGAGGACCGGGTGCTGCTGGAAGTTGTTGCTAGTTGATTATTATGCAGTAACTAGTGTAACCATTGTAGACAACACACGTTGCATCGTGAAAGCCACCTGCTAATGGATCTTTCCAGTTTTTGCTAAGCCCCGCCCATTTCTAGCTAAGGTTCACCCATACCACGCTTGTGCTGGGATCGATCGATCTCTGAATTTCCTGACTATCAATTTCCAGAAAACTATACAGATACGCTGTTAACTATTTTGAAACTAATTTGACTGGGTGCTGTTGCTGATTATGTCTCTGCCTATGGCAGCAAGACCGGCCAGTAAAATTAGTTTTAAAATATTCAGAATATGTATTAAATAGTAAAGCCATACACTTCGTACAACAACGCATAGTCCGTCTTCAACTATACGTTCCTGGCGTAATTATCTACGTCATTCGTGACGTCATAGTGGCGTCATTAATTATGATGTCGTTGTACAGGTCACGTAGTTGATTATGATGACATATGATCGATGGATAAAGTGAAAATGTCTGATGGGGACGTCAGGCATTAGTTGTTATAGACCATTATAGGGTGGATTGGGGTGGAGGGGTGTTTGCTGTCGCACAACTGTGTGTATACAATGCAAATAGGTTGTCCGCCATGCAATGCATACAATAAAATTGTTTTCACTCAAGTGACTATTGATGCCCTATTGTGTAATAAATCTGTCCATATTATATTATTGACAACACACATCGGGCGTACATGTGTTGCCTCTGTTGTAGCGAGATTCTCTCTAATATGTACTGACCATCAAATACTTCATAATGACAGCAAGCTTGTACAGAAGCGTTTCTACGAGGCAAATACCAAATTAGAAAAAAAACATATATTCAATTCATATGCTATTAGTTACAGTGTTTAGCCGTTGGTACAGGCTGTTACCGCATGCGTAAACGTTGTATTTCATCGACCGCAGCGCGTGTGGTATCTCGACAGCGAAGTCAAACGCAGTTAAATCTATTTATGACTGACTCAGTATGGACCATTATAGTGTAGACATTAAAGACTAAACGCGCTAATATCATCCAGTTCATGTGACTTTTCAGTGCCAGGTTTGTTGGTGTCATTATCAGCTGGAGGACATGAATTGCTGAAGCAGAGCTGCCCTCGATGTTTGTAAACATACTGTCACATCTACTGCCAGATGATCAAGCTTTTCTATATGGATATGCATAATCCATTTCATATCGATATGTTGATTACTGTACTTGACACGCTCGTCACACTGACAGATGACATATTGTCGGCAGATCAATATTCTCGGGTTGTGGTGAAATATGCAACAGATTGATGGTAATTAATTCGCCGTTTTGATAGATACTATAAAGTCATCGCTCTGTCGGGTATTAAATTTGTTATATAAGCGGGCTTGCTGCAGCAACGGCGCCCAGTAAAATCAGGTTCAGAATAAGCAACCGCTTTCCTATATAGTTGTTTTGAAATTGAGACACTTGATTGTCAAAAATGCCGAATTAGGTGCATTGCCAAATTAGATACAGGCATATTATTATAATGAGCTTTATAGCAAGCTGCGCAATAAAGCTAAAACACGCGTAAGGGAAATACCAGATCATCCATCCCTGATCTTAGCCAATCAAATAACAGCATTTGGTCATGTGGCATTACTGAGGGGTAATACATGAGCTCATCATTAATTAGCGATATGTATCCAAGTTAGTTATTTTACTGTACTTAACCCCTCTTGTGTCAACTTAACCCTTTAATGGTCAAACTGACTAAAAACAACTTTGCCTTCAGACATGGCTATTTGAAACGCCTAGAGAAGAGTTTTTTTTAAATATTTACCACTAGAATAACTAACTCGGTAACCGAGCAAGTCATTATAGTGGTAAATTCTCCAAAAAACGCTTCTCTCAGCCTGCAGATAGACACTGGCTAAGTACAAATATCAATTTTCTTTACCATTGCCCCTTCAATGGTCAAGCCACCGAAAAAGAATTTCAGTGGCAAATTTGCTAACATATTCTTCTAAAAATTAATATTTTGAAAAATATTGATCAGCAAAATGTTTAATTGATATATCACGTAGTATTTTGAGTGCTTTGAGGCGCCGTTGCCGCAAAATTAATTAACGCCAATAGAAATTATCAGCAAGATGACATCCGTAGTTGCATTTAAGAAATATAGAATTCAAAATTTAAATACGCTAAATCTGTGAAATTTCTAAATTACATTATCCTGGCTATTATGTGGTTACATTTTATGTCATGAGAATGCTGATATAGGCTACTGGATTATATGACTGCAGCCGTAATCAGTTCTTCCTCATTGCCCAGTGTTTCTTGTCCTCAGCGATAGTCCTATGTTAATTACATTCTGCACTGGAGAAAGGTAGCATGCCTTTTCTTCCAAAAATGGAACATACGTCACAATCTGCAGGCACAAAGCTCCCAGAAGTAAAGTAGTAATGTCATGATTATGGAATATATATGCTGTGTATCTGAGGGTAAGGATTCGTCAGGAGACGTGCACGACGACAGATACCAGGGATACTTCTTAGAACACAATTTTGTCTTTCACAATATGGTCATCGGGACTAGTAATACGGTATGGTTAATGGCATTAGGATTATCGCACTCACTACAATTACACCAGACATACATAATAACACAAATTCTAACCACGTGCATAAGCATACATGCAAGGACCACCCCATACACACATGTACCCACGCGCGCACACATTAACGCACGCACGGACGCCTCCGGTTTCTAACTGAGACATAATGCGTTTAACGGGATGGAGATGGTGATATGACATCAAAATCTGCAACATGATAATAAGAGGCTTTGGCATCATCGATAAGAATATTAAACAATGACCTTGTTTGTATCTATGGAAAACATGTATTTTGTTTGAAAATGGCACAAAGACTCTTGGTACTTCCATGGAAGCAATGCATTAGTAAAGTCAAGCAATCTAAGTGATATAAATATAGTCGCAGCACCGGAAACCATCAACGACAGTGCGTTGCACATATGTATGGGGTGGTCGACTGTGAATGACATGCAGGGGTTGCCTTGATGTGTACGTCTTGAGCTCGACAGGATTAGTGCCACACAACAGAGTGGATTCATGCAATGTGAAGAGGAGTAGAGATATCTCGTCCTAGGTAAGTCCCGCCCTTTTTAGCTAAGCTCCGCGCACGCTGTACAGACGTTTGAATACAGTTTAACATTTTGAACCCTGAATCCTCAGAATCTTAATTCCATTGTAACAATGTAGGTAAGCTTTTGGGACACTTGATTGTGTAACACCTCTCTGTCCAATTAGTTTCAAAAAATTCAACAGCTTACCTGCCTAGTCAACTATTATGAAATCCATATTCTGGGATTTCATGATTCAAGATTTCTAATTGATTCCAACACAAGTACAATATTTGCAGAACTGAGTTAGGAGTTGTCGGAGCATAGCTAGAAATGGAGATTCCAGTTTATCCATTAATCATATGGCATATCACATAATCAACGTGACGTGTAGGATAATGTCATAATCAATTACCCCATGCATGCCATAGCTACGTTAATGAAGAACACTTAATTGATGGACTAAACATTGTTGTACGAATTAGATGTCTTTAATATTTAATAAACGTAGGCAGCCACAGCATCCAGTCAAATTAGTTCTAAACTATTCTATAACTTACCTGTATAGTTTTCTGAAAATTGTTAGTCAGAACGTTCAGGGATCAATCGATGCCAACATGGCTGAAGTGTGGGTGGCGCTTAGCTAGAGATGGGTGGGGCATACATAAAACTGTTTTCCTCCATTGATCCCAATATTTATATCCAGAGACATAGGATTGCTTGGCAGTGTCTATTGCCGCTCAGATTTCCCATGAGAACAAGATAGAAGCAATGTGCTTACATTGTAGATCCAATACACATAATGCCTAAAGCTTATTCGGCTGGGAGCATGTCAACGCATACTTATCCAGTAGGGGAAAGGCTGTCATCGACAGTGGAAATGATGCTACTGCAAGGCGATACTGTACAGGGACTAATGGACCTTTCCGATTTTAGCTATGCCCCGCCCATCTCTAGCTAAGCTCCACCCACACCTCGCTCGTGTTGTGATCGATCGATCTCTGACTATCAATTTCCAAAAAACTACACAGGTAAAATGTTGAATATTTTGAAACTAATTTGACTGGGTGTTGTTGCTGCCTGAGGCAGCAACAGCGCCCCGTCCAATTAGTTTCGAAATATTTAACAGCATGTTTGTTAAATAGCAAAGAATTACAAAGACATACAATTCATACAACATGTCGGAGTATGTGAGATTTGATGACTGTCTATATGGAAAGCTTTGTGACGTAATGATTGTGACGTCATCATACACGCACGAGGTCAGATGATGGATGGATACTCTGGAAAGGTGAATTGAAACATATGTTTTAAGAATGGTCACCGGTTATCATTAAGAGAAGCAAATGCAAAAGAGGAAATTATCCAGAGGAAATATTGTTATTTCGAAATGAACGTATGAAAGTCCCCGAGCCGATAATATATTAGCTACGCTTTACCTCGAGTGAAATTACTACGACCGTACATAAATATCAAATAATGGGCCATGAGGGAAATTGCATAGGTGCATTATTAACGCGAGCAATAATTAGGACCCAATAACTTATGATTGTCATCGGAATTCTAAAGGGACGTATGAGTGAAATAAAGGAATCTGAGATCTGGAAAGAAAGGATGAGAAATATGGAGCATTTCTTGATATTCCATTACAGGCAACTCAGGAATGCATGGCAATCAACAACAACCACAGCCACGGTGCAGCTAAGTGGAACATCTTGTTTTTGTGTCAGAGTACAATGATACCAATTGCTAGCTTCTGGTATAAAACACAGGCTTTTCAAACATGCCGACATTATCTTTAAACTGGAAAGATATTAAACTTAATAAACTGGATACATGGGTGTGCGTGTGTCATGTGTGCGTGCGTGTGTGCGTGCCACAAATAAAATATAAAATATAATGTGATACCAATGTCACACTGACCTTGCCCTTTGACCGCATGTCATCATTATCATTGTGTTGCACCCCCTTGACATGGGAACACATGTGTCCAACTGAGAATGACTGGGATATCAGTACATAAGTTGAGATAAGCCAAAGCTTAGCCAAAAATATACTTTTTCTTTAGCAGCAAATACTAGCACAAAGACTTAACCTAAACACAGTGCTAACATCTAAAGGTTATAAGTGTTATCACTAAGGTAGATATAGCTGTAAAGGAAAAAAATGTCAATCTCTCAGTGAAATGCCATGCTGATAATTCCTTCCTTTTCACTAAATAATGTTATTTTATGTTGATTTGAATATGTATTCTCCATTTGTCATCAATACCGTATTTGAAATCGAAGATAGAACAGGGGCTGACACTAATACTAACAGTATTATTGTATTTTGTGCTAACGCCAGGTGCTAAAGCAGTTTTAGCACTAAATCTGGCGTTCGTACTAACGCGAACGCCGAGGGCAAGTCTTGGTCTTATCTCGGTTTGAGGCTTGCACTATCACTATCTATACTAACGCCAACAACAACAGTGACACGAACACTAACACGAACACTAATATCATTAAATGACCTCACCCGCTGTCCGTGCTTCGGGTAATATTGTACTGGGTATAATAATCCTAATGACATGGCCAAACAAATAAAACAATACTGTGGCGAATAATTGTAACACAATCGTGTTATTTATCCTAGTCATTGGTCCGCTGCATTCCCTCCGTTGTCAGGAATTTAATATATGGTACATTTCGGGTTTTGTGGCTGGAATTGTCAGATATTTTAAATCTCTTGGACGACGCCTTGATTTGTTAAGTTAAAAGCTTAAATCAAATGTGACTGTATTATTATGGTCATGCCCATTATTTTTATTCACTGAAGATTAATTAACCTTTAGAATCTTCCTGCCGAATGCGAACCATAATTTACAATTAAAAAATAGCACGTTGGATAATTTGAAGTTAATTTGACCGTGAGCTGCTGGTGCCTATAGTAGCATCAAGGTCAAGTCAAATTAGTGTCGTAATATTCCACAATTTATATGCTTAAGAAATACATATCCGTATTTTGACATTAATTTGACTGAATGTTGTTGCTGTTATTAATATCAACAGCGTTCACGCAAAATATTGTCAATTCTCCAATTTCTCCTGGAAATTGACAACTTGCGCTGAAACAGTATTGACACATGCAGACTGTACTTCGGTGAATACGTCCTACGTGCATATCGTGGGCTATACAGACAATAGACTAAACGAATATGGCGTCCAATAGTTACAACGATTCTGGAGACAGGGAATTGCATGCTGGGTAGCGTTGCATACTGGGTAGCGTGACATGCTGGGTAAATTGAACAGAAATCAGCAGATATCTCAAATCTCGTGAAAAATAATCCTTATTTAATGGGACATGGTAACTTTAATTGACGACGGACTAACCGTTGTTGTATACAACTTATGTCTTTAACATTTTATAAGCATGCTGTTGAATATTTGAAACTAATTGGTTTCTAAATATGTAACGGCTTACCTGTATAGTTTTCTGGAAATTGACAGTCACAGAGTTCAGGGATCGGTCGATCCCAACAATGGGCAAAGCGTGTGTGGAGCTAAGCTAGAGATAGGTGGGGCATAGCTAAATTGGATTCCTCCACTTTAACAGGATGTAAAGAAATGGTCTGTTGACTGGTCTGACTAAGGCAGCAATGGATGTCAATCCAATTATTGTCAACATATACAACAGTACGTTTTATTTTATTTTGGAAACATGTTAAGAATTTGAGCTGCATATGTTAAAGACAAGATTATGTTCTATAATTAAACTCGTTTCATCGTCTTTCATGTCGTCCATTCCATCCTGACACGTCGCCAGGAAGCAGATGCCGTACATTGTCAGAGTAATGCTAGCCTATTGCTGGAAGCTTTGTACCTGGAATTACCATGTACTGTGCCCTTTAAAGAAGTGTTGTTTCCTTTCATACATTGAGTTTAATTAACAATTACGTACACTGGTCTGGGATCTATTTTCGTGCTCTTGGAGAAGCTGATACTTCAAAAAATGCTCTTTAATCAATGAAAGCTGAAACACCTTAGGCATTAAGTAGGCCAGGAGGTACATCTTCATCTTTACTAATAGCTATATACACACATGAAGGTAAGAGGAATATTTATCTAAATGTTCGATTATGAATCGAGCAGTATTCGTGAGAGCTGATCAAGATACGATTCTCGCGCATAAGCTAACATTTATTGTAACACCGAGATAAATTGTGGGTGGAGGACTGCGCAGTGGCGGCTGTGGTAGTGACGGCTGCAGCAGCTGTGGCTGTACCGTCCCACCCCCACCCACCACCGCCACGACACCCCACCCCGCCGCCACACCTCTCCCAGACCCGCGGCTGTGGTGGTAGTGGTTGTATTGGCGTTGTTGTTGTGACGACGACGATGATGACGACGACGACGACGACTATTTCTTCTCCAAAGCGAGAGTCCTTACCCGCCTCAAGTTCTTCTTAGTTGTCAATGTACCCAGTTCGGCATCTTTTAGATCAGTATATAGGACACTTGCCGGGCTGTACGCAGGCGTGCCCCAGGTTACATACTGCTGGTTTGCTCCTATGGAGAGCTATTGCACATATGCGAAGGCTGTGGCAAGGTAGTATTTGCACGGTTAATCCTTCGTGTTTACTGTAGAAGGCTGAAACTGACTTTCACCGCCAAGCTCATGTCAGTGTTTCAGTTGCCAGTGCCTGATAGAATCACCGCCAAATCAGCTACACAATCTAACCTTTGGCAGTGAAAGTCAGTCAGTCAGCGTGTGATATAATCACTGCCAAAGGGAAGCTATGAAGTTATGGGTGGGGTGGTTTTTGGGAGTGGGGATTGTTTATAGGGAAATATCTTTACCAGGGTGGTTTTTGGGAGTGGGGATTGTTTATAGGTATATGTTTTGTGATAGAAGACTTCGTGTAAGTTATCATGAATTACATACCATGTAAACAGCACCGAGGAGAGGCCGTTTCCCTGTTGCAAATGGACATCTGCTATGAAAATCTTGAATTTTCTCGCCTTTCCTAGTCCGGCTTGCCAAAACCTACGATTGAGGAATGTCCATTTGCTGAAGACCACACTAGATTCTTGTTTTCTCTGCCTTCAATATGAATAGGTTAATTTACTTCATATTTATAGCGAATCCTTGTTCGTGTCAGCCATGTCTGTGATGTATGAGTGTACGGTGCACGCACTCTCTGCCATAGAATATAGTTGCCACACCACCCACACACCCACAGTCCACCAATACCCGCATAAACTGCTTGCAGAATAGAGACATAACAAATGTTGTACTAGCAGATGCCAGGATATTAGATGTCCTTTTTTGTAAACTTCATAAAAATCGATCCTCGCACATGACGAACTCGCTCAGATATGCGAGAAGCTTTCGTTGTATCTAAATGCCCCGTATTGCTTTGATCTACGGTCTGGACTTAATTGGTCCAGGAGACGGGTATAAATGGATGGTGTGTTCCGGAACTTCCTTGACAAGAATGTATTATACAGTTAATATCGTAAAGTAATTGAGTTAGGTTTAGTTTTCTATTCAGTCTCCCGTGAGATTGAGAAACATCTCTCTCAGGTCATGAGTTTATTTAATCTGATGAGACTAGTTAAGCATTATTGAGGTGTTATTTTTTATCTATTCAATGAAATAGATACACGATGGCCTGATTAACATGCACTTGGCAATTGTGCGGTCACATTTTAGTCATATGTTAATTAAATTCTGTAGTAGAAAGAAAGCATTTTCGTTCAGGAATTGAAGCATACATCACGATTTCCATGCACAAAGCTCCGAGCAGAGAGATCGTTACCGTACCACGATCTCTATGCAATAAAGGTCCCTGAGGATGATAATAAATATCATTAGGCGTCCTTGTCCTCAGAGCTAGGCGCTATGACTTTACATAAATGTCAAATATATTAGGCCCTAAGGGAGATTGCATCGCAATATTCACACTCTAAATGTCAGAGTTAGCTCAAAGCCAATGAGACACGATTCTTATGGGAAACAGTACATATAATGGTATCTATACACTTTGACACTCTATCGTTGATACGATTCTATTAGTTTGATTATTTGGCACCTGCCGTTAAACTCTACCTGGACGCTGTAGCGCATTGTTAGCTTTACTACATTTAGCAACACGTCCTTATGTTAAATCAATGTGTACACTTGACATGATTAATGGAGAGATTTATCTCTACCTGTGCCTCATCCATTTGCAGTTAAATGTCCGTCCACATTGTACCCTCTTTGAATCGAGATATACATTAAATCCTGAATTACCAGAATCGCAATTTCAAGGTAAAATATACATGTACACGGTTGAATAATTTGAATCTAATTTAAGTGCGGTGTGTTGCTGCATATGACAACAACATCTCCCATTCAACTAGTGATGGCCTCTTCAATTTCCCGGGCAGAGCTATGCTTCATTATGCTTGTCATACCAACTAACTAGTGACGTAATTGTATACGATGTCATATACTTAACTGGGAGATTCGACCACTCTACATCCACGGCGGATGAGTAACCACTTGTGATGCCGGGATAACGATTGCTAATTTTCTGTCTAGTCTGTAACTAACACTCCATTTGACAATCGGGAAGTGTCCGATTAGATTTCTCAACATGTCCCATTCATCAAAGTTGGTAAAGCTAAGATGGCGCCAAATTAGTATGGATATACAGTGAATCATCCGGCGCATTCGTTGAATACTTAAGTCATCAATCTAAGAACATAGAAGACACTATTGCCACAGAAGTAAGATTATTAATTCAGGGGCAAGAAGAGTGTTAATTGAGTCACGCCGAATCTCGTCCAGAAAATCAATATTTAAATGAAACTGATTACAAACCCTGTCCAGTCGGATTACTATGTTACCATTTCCGAAATACTATTATAATGAATCGTTCAGAACAACTGTATTGGTCAGTTAACATAATCATTGGTAAAGACTAGTTTCAATAAAATTGATGTTCAGTACACGAAAAATTATATATATGGTACAACATAATACGAATCAATCCATTGCCTTCTCCAAAGTCATGATGCTAAAATATGAACCACATACACAGACCTCCAGAATCACGGACTGAGCACAAACACGCGCGTGCGTGCGTTTGCTCAGGAGGCTAGATACACGTAACTACACAACGTGGACATGAACCGTGTTACATCCAAGAGTCTGATTCAGTATTTTTCTTTTAATAGTGCTGGCATCCAGCTCTCAGAACAATGCTATGCTGCATTAACGGCACATCTATTACTCCCAGCAATACAGACAATGCTTAGAATCCATACACTGTTTTTTAATACCTAACACTGGAAATGCTGGATCTCTCCCCGAACCCAGCACATTAGTGATACATGTTCAAGGAATATCCGTGCTTGTAAATCTCTGTGGTATTTGAAAGGTCATTCATTAAATGATTTTCACGGAACAAGTAAGTATTAGTCTGACAAAAAATGATACCAAATAATTGTATTCAGTTGTTTATTCAATGCAATGTTTGAAAGACAAATTTGATTTTATAAATAAATGTAGACGATATGTTAATTTCCCGTCGAAGGCTGCGAGCAGTGGACTAGTAGTTTCCTGACGACGGCCGATGTTTCAGTGTCTCAAGGTATTACGATTGAACAGGGGACACGATAGATGACTGAATAAGTATAATTACATAGCACATTAGTGGCATTCGCTGAAGCAGAGTTTATTATGACTTTAGTTCATGGCTCTAAGATGAGTATACATTATAAAACCAAAGGCTCACTCTGAAGCCAAGAAACAGTCCAAGTATGTGGGTGATGACAGGTGGTTCATCCTTTTAAGCAGCAATTTGTTCACTCTGCACGCACGCACGCATGAGTAGTTATGCTGAACGGTAGGCGCCCACTCTGATTGGTCGAGAGCTTTGTGACGTCACACATTTTTCCCACGCCCACTTCCATATATGGGCATGGGCTGAATCTCATTTAAATATGCTAATGAAGTGACGTCACAAAGCTCTCGACCAATCAGAGTGGGCACCTACTGCTCGTGTTGGTTGGTATTTTTGGGGTAGGGGCAGCCCTGATGTATCTACTCCCACTCACCGCCCACCCCCCCCAACCATATACCTTCCACCATCAAGAATTGATGTTTTTTTGGTAACTACAGCTTACCGATATTCTAAGTAAAGTTTCCATTTGTAAAATCCAATCGATGGCTGAAAAAACCCAACTGAAATAGAATGTAACATGATATGATTAAGACTTTATTCAGTAAAAGATGTATAGTGAAATTCGGTGAAGTAGAATCATGGTTGAAGAGATATTCAGTAGTGGGCTGGTATAGCTCTAAACCACGAAGTGTTCCCTCCGAGTTCTGATGCTCACGTGATTTAACAAAGTAAAGTCCTGTTTATATACTAGCCTGAGCTATCAATACAAAATCATGTTTGAATTTGATTGGACGAGTGTAGGCACCCCTAATGATTGGCTAAGGAGAAATGACCTACATTCACGCTTGAATTTGATTGGACGAGCGGTAGGCGCCCCTAACGATTGGCTAAGGAGAAATGAGTGGGAAAGCTATGATTAATGAGCTAGATTCATGCTTGAATTTGATTGGACGAGCGGTAGGCGCCCCTAACGATTGGCTAAGGAGAAATGAGGGGGAAATGTATGATTAATGATCTGGTGTAGATGTACTAAGAAACCTCAGTTGTACTTAAAAGTACACCCGCACTCGTGAGTACAGAGATGGGCGGGAAAGCTATGGTTTGGCTAAGGGGAAATGAGTGGGAAGGCTATGGATTGGTTAATGAGAAATGAGCGGGAGACCTATGATTAATGATCTGGTGTAGATGCACTAAGAAACCTCAGTTGTACTTAAAAGTACACCCGTATTCGTGAGTACAGAGATGAGTGGGAAAGCTATGGATTGGCTATGGAGAAATGAGCGGGAGTAGTATAGCTAGAGTGTGTTCGGACAGCGCTCTGGCAATATTTTCAACTGATCAGCGTGTTCGGACAGCGCTCTAGCAATGTTTTCGATCGTTTCATGAGCTAAAAATAGAATGATGATGCACAGGAATATTCTGGAAACATCAGCAGGTTTTTCCCATATTAGTCACTTAAGAATCTATTTATAACTCCCAGAAAAACAACTCACAAGTTTGCACCTGCATCATGCAGAGTGTAAGATTTTCTAATAAAATTGTCGTCATCGTGATAGGCGGGGTGGGGGTGGATTTTAATACTATCATATCTCGTGAATGTAGGAATGGGAGTCTTTGGATGAAGATTGCCCTAGATCGTTGGCGATTTAGACAAAGAATAGCTTCTTTAGAGAGTATTATTTCACCTATAGTGGAAAAAAGTTGAGAGATTTTAAAACAAACTTTAGATTTAAGAGAGTAAGTTTCTATACAGTTCCTTAGACAGGATTGAGTGTCAATCCCTTAGACACTAACCCCTCCTCTTCGCCTCTTTTTTATTCATTTTATCTTACCTGTACATATGATTGTTCTTATAGTACTAATTTCCACATAAACCTAGTACAAAGCCTATGCCGTTTAAAAAAATAATGATTTCTTAAGAGGAGTACTCAACTAAATAAGACTTTTGAGCATACATTTTCACGCAAGTTATTGAATATCGTTTTAGGAATTAGAATGCCCATGGATCTTAATGGGCCTGCTGAGGCTGGCGAGCCTGATGAGACTGGTAAGCAAATACGGGAAGAAATAATGATTCATGATACAATGCTTCCAATGGATTGTGGCTGTATAAGTAATACGCCTGACGGAGTTAATATGCTATTTACTGAGAATGGTAGCATACAACAGTCTGATTCCATTATACCAGACTGTAATTCAGTGAATACTGTGGGGGATGAACAGCCCAACCCATTAAATACGGATTTAGATACCAAGTGACCTTTATGTAAGGGGGTGCTCTTTTCGAAAATGGTGAGGGTAATGTGTTCTGGCATTATTGCCCTGACAAAGAGGAGAAGGAGATTATTGTACAATCCTTTGCAAGTATTCTTCCTGACGAGATCTTGTCCAGATTCATAAGAACTGTTATGGCTGTACATATGACAGAGCTAGTCAGTGTGAACATACCTGTTGTGGGATAACTTCAGACCAATCGATTTCATTCAGGAGTATAGTGATTTAGCAATACAAAAATTTATCATTGGATGTATTTTCATCTCATTTCATTTCAAATCCAGACTTGTTTAGACAGAAAGATGAACTCTTTAAACGTGTAAGACTGATTGTTTGAATTTATCGAAGAAACATAAAATCTGTGGTGGTACCTTATAATTTCACCATCTTGAGTATTATATTAATTATTTTATTAATTATTATATTAATTATTATATTAATCATTACACTGATTATTATTTTCATTTCTTATTGCTAATTAATTCCTTTTTTTGTTGTATTACTGATTATATATTACTGATTTTGAATATTAAAACAAGTATATATCGAACAATTGTCTTTATGATTATTTATTATAAGAAAGAGTTTCAAGGAAGAAGAAGAGAGGTAGTGGAGAGAAAGAATAATGATCCAATTTACTCATCTTGCAAATATAATACTTGCTGGTCCAACTCAGTCAGGGAAGACAGCGTTGGTTAAACAACTGATCGATAAATACATCTCCTATTCTATCCCTGTCCTACCCTGGTAATTTGGTGTTATGGAGCTTGGCAGGACAGTTACATGTCACTTCAAAATGATGTTGATTTTCAAGAGGGCTTTAACTTCGACCTTGATCGAGTAACTCCTACACTCATTGTTATTGATGATTTCATGGAAAGTGTTGATGAACGAGTTACAAAACTTTCTACTAAGCGTTCCCATCATGAAAACTGTAGTGTTATTCATATTGTCCAAAATCTATTCCATAAAGGTCGAGAACATAGGGATATTTCGATTAACTGTCATTATCTCATACTCTTTAAGTACCCACGTGACATATCAAGTATAAGTGTTCTTGCGAGACAGATATTTCCAGAAAATGGTAATTTTTTACAAGAAGTTTATAAGGACGCAACTGAACAGCCCTTCTCATTTCTACTTATATACTTGAAACAGAACACCCCAGATAATCTAAGATTAAGAAGCAGGATTTTACAACACAAGACTTGTATTATTTATAGACGGAAGAAGAAGAAGAAGAAGAAGAAGAAGAATGGGTAGAAAGAATATGATGAAATACAAGGCGATTTTACACAAATTGGCAAAGTCATCTCCATCTGTTAGGAGAATAAAGATAAGAAACGCTGATAAAGTGTCAATTAAAACCATTTATGAGTGCTGTCTGAACGTGCTACATGGTAACATTAAGCTCTCTGGCAAAAACCATACAAAATTTGCAAAATACAATTTGAAGTTACGTCGTTTAAGTAATAAAAGACTAGGTCTTCAAAAGAAGCGAAGCATTTTACAAAAAGGTGGATTCCTGGGAAGTTTTTAGGTGTAATTCTTCCGACAATTGGAAAAACTTCGGACTGGGTTAAAAGAACAAAAGCTGGAGTCAGTACAGAGGATGGCAGTTGTTCCTTATGAACTACTTGACAGTCTACATACAGAGTCGAAAATAAACCTAATGAATACCAATCCATATATACGTAAGGCTGTAGGTTTATATTATGAAATTAGAAGAATCTTAGCTAGAAATGATATTCAGGCATCATCAAAAGCTGATCTCTACTCAGAGGCACTTCAGAAATTTAGAATGTTCTATGAACAGTCAGGGCTTGCTATGGGAAATCAACCAGTATCAGTTGATTATTCCACTCCAAATTACAACAGGTTATCAGGTGGAGATACTAGTGAGGGTGTAAAAACAGGAATCTCAGATGAGGTCATTCTAGAGTCTTCACGTCACGTGATAAAGGAGAGCGATTACTTAAATTCCTTCAGAAAACTGGTGGGATTCAAGTTCATAAGAATAACCAAGTCTCAATTAATGGGATTTTTTCCTGGGTAGCAGCTTGTTTCATCTCATAGCACACGTGTCAAACTCAGGATATCAACTGGGTAAACATTCATCAAGAAGTTCTGATGATCGAGTGAACAGGGTATTTAATGATTTTTTTATGTTCTGTAAATGTACCACATCAGGTGATTGGGAATGTAGAAAGTTGGGATGATATTCTAGACCAGAACATTGGACACAGAAGTCGAGCTCGAGAAAAACCTTCTCATAGAAAGCCTGCCAGTCCCTGACCCGAACCACATATAAGACAAGTGAAATCAAAGCAATCCCCTAGAAAGTTTCGATCTAGAACTCGAAAACCTCTATCATGGTTAAGTCTCCAATAAGGTCTACAATTCTGGATAGAAATATATCGAGATCACTTTCTAAGAGATATTATAAGACAAAACATCCAGCTAGTTTTAGTTGTGTTGAAAAGATATATAAGTCTTTCAAAGGGGCGATTTCACGCGATCAAATTCAGGAATGGTTATCCAGTCAGAGAGCATACACTCTACACAAACCAAAGAGAGTGCGATTTGAACGTGACAGAATTAAAGTGTCAGTCGTTGATCAGCTCTGGCAAATGGATCTCAGTAACACGGTCTCACTCAGTAAAGAAACTGACAATACAAGATACTTGCTTTTTGTCATTGATGTTTTTTCAAAATTTCTATGGGTTATACCTTTAACTTCGAAGACAGGAAATTATATTATCAATGGAGCTAAATCGCTATTTATTTCAACAAAATGACGCCCGATATCAGTACAAACAGATAAAGGTGGGGAGTTTGTAAACTCTGGCCTTAAATCATATCTAAAAGAAAATGGAATTCACTTCTACACTTCTCAGAATGAGACTCATGCAGCAGTAGTGGAAAGGGTACAGAGAACATTAAAAAATAAGATCTGGAGGTATATCACATATAAAGGAAGTTTACATTATATTGATGTTTTACCTGAAATAGTTAAAGGTTACAATGAATCATATCACAGTAGTATAGAAATTAAACCTATTAACACCACAAGATGAACTGAGTTTCAGATATGGCGAAATTTAAATAAGTCAACGAGAAAGAGGAAAATAAGTCTTTAAACAGGGAGAGAATGTTAGAATTTCAGAATTAAAAACACCTTTTAAAAAAGGCTTTCAACCAGCATAGTCTGAAGAAATTTTCTATATAAAAGAGAAAGTACCTTTAAGGGCTACTAGTCATAAACTAATTCAGTGGGTGTAGAGTTATTACCCATTGAAATAATTGTCTGTTGGTTTGTAGCAATGAGACAGTTAAAAATGGTCTAGTTGAGTGGGGAGTAGTGGGAGTAATATATGATATAGCAAAAAAGTCAGAGTCACTGATATAACTCTATTACTACTGACTATCTATAATACTACTATTAGCAGGTCCATTATGATAATGAAAACTTTATTAAAGTCAGAATGCTGAAGATCAGTATTATTACACTAGAAAATTCTCCCTCTCCTAATAGAGATTTTCAACTAAACTTTAATAAACTTTAAATTATCAAAGACTCTCTAGGTGGAAAAGGGCATTGAGCCTTAAAGGGGAAGTGAAATACGTATGTTTCCGCTTGAAGCAAAGGGTTGGTGAGAAATAAAGAACGAAAATTGTGCATTTTCATATTAATATTCTTACACTGTAAGCAAAGTGAAATTCGTTTTATTAATGCGGTATAATATATACAGCTTCAAATATTGTGAACGATTACAGTGAATTACATCAAAGTTGAGAAAAATAAGTTAGGAAATCGTAATGAGAGCGTGATGTTTTAAAAATCTAACATCACAAGAAGTGAAACAGTAGCACGTTTAAGTGACAACCCGCATGAATTAACCCTTCTCATGCTGTATGTATGGAGAGTTATTTCTAGCAAGTCTTAAAAGTGTCCAGAATACTCTGACTATTAGATAATTTTGAAAACATTTTGACTGAAACTTGTTATGATCTAATTTAACATGAAGCTAAAGCTAAAATGTTTTCAAAAGACTCTTCAAGTCATAGATATTTATTGTAAACACCTCTCAGTAGAGGAATAGTTAACCATCTGGCTATTGAGTTTTTACAGATGTCATATTTCAATGGTTATATCTCCGGACACGATGACTATTTTGAAAATAATTCGATCGAACGCTGTTAATGACTAGGCCAACAACAGCTTTCAGTCAAATTGTTTTCAAAATATTCAACGGGTCCAGAGTTATTAGCCATTGAAATAATTGTCTGGTGACTTGTAAGAGTAAGTTAGTTAAGAAGGTAGATAACCAAATGGAAGTGTTTCAAAATTCCTTCTGAGCACTCTTTTATCATTAGTAAACTAAAATGTTTTAGATAAATTCTTAGACAAAATGCTGTGATTTGGGCCTCGCGCAAATCAGTTTGGATAATCAATAATCATCTCTAATTCATGATTATCTATTGCTTGACGAATTGTGCCAACGCCTATAAAGCTATTTTTTAAAGGAAAGTGTTATTCCCTTCATTTTGATTACGACCTTCTTTTCAACGCCATTGGATAATTTCAGTGCATATGGTTTTGACCCGCTACATACATAATTCTGTAATTTTATAATCTCTCAGAACCTCATTTGTAAGTTTAACTAGTCTATCATGGGTAGTAGGAATTATATCAGGGGGAATTGAATCTTGATAATATATGATTGAGTCTGTATCGTAATACAGGATCTGTCTCCCTGTTTTTTTAAGGTTTTCGTAAAGTGGTAATCCCGCATAACTAGTCACAAAACTAGCCAGAATGACATTAGATTTATTCCCACATGTTTGATAGTCTTCTGTACAGTTAGTTTGTACTAGTAATAAATTCTCACTACATAATGTAACATTTTTTATCTTTTCCATACGGTCAAATAATAATCTATTTAGCACACTCGTATTTGTAATGTACTCATATTTACAGAAATTTCTGAGGGCAAAATAACCCCAAAAGGCGTTCAGAATAAGTTTTCCCATGTCCCTGAGTGATGGATTAGACTTAACTTCCATCTTTTCAAGTAATATGCCCTCATCGTTAAAGTATTCCTCAATATAACGGTCTTTATCAGATTCGGTAATGACGTCATCTGGGAAACCGCTAGCCGCCTGTTTTATTTTCAAAAATTTCAAAATATATTCGGAAAAAGGACTGTCTGACTTTTCAGAATAATGCCATATCTCATGAAAAAGAATGAGTTCATACCCTAGCTGGACTGCTTTTTTACCTCAACACTAGGCCAAGTACCAATCAAACTACGTTTTGAGTCAGAATGACAACATGTAGTTGGTTGTTGTTTTTCAACACATGTTCTACACAGTGTAAATACCAGCTTGCCATTACATTTCATTGGTAGACATGGAAGGAAAAGGTTTCTACGTCGTAGAATTTCAAATTTAATTAGACCACTTACTCGGTCTGTTGATCTAAAATTCTCTGTTATAATCTCAGGTATCTCTATCAGATAAGTAGAAGTTTTACGAACATATGGATAAAGGCTACAAATATCTGCATAAGCTATTTTCTCATTAGCGGAAATTTTATGATATAATTTTGTAGCGCCCGTTCGACCACCAAACAGAGCATCACATAGTCTTATAGGCGAGAAAATGTTTATCCTCTCAGTGAACTCTTTAATAGATGGATCCGATTCTAAAAGTGTATTATACTCGCAACCCCAAATTTCATGTATAGTATAACCCGTTTTTTCTAATTCATGGCTTCTTGATAGCGTCTTGTAATACGCCTCCTCATAAGTTAAATTTCCATTGAAAGGGGTTGTTAATAAGTGTTACACACCCATGTATTTCGCAAGCGTGAAATTCAAATATTTCTGATGTCTCGTGACAGAAGCCATCAACATATTTCCCATGAACTTTGACCTCCCCACCAGTCTGACCATGTTTAATGATAATCCCGCGGCGAACGTGCTTCATATTCAAGCCATCTACAACCCACTATTGAAAATATTCGAGGTGGTATGAAACCTAGAGGCGGTATAACGACAATTCTAAAATCATTCAGAAATAACTTTCTGTAAACCTTATTACACAGTGAGGCTAGGGAAATAGAATTCACGAAGGGTGGAATTCCCATCTCTTTAATTAAAATTGAGTTAAATTTAGCGCATCCTTTCCACATCTGAGGCACCATATTCATATAATGATTTTTGAAAATCAAATTCGTTATTTTTAACACTTTCATACCATTTCTCAAAAGCCACTTTAACGTCAATAGTAATATTTTCAATACCATATTTCTCAGCCGGTAACATTGGACATTTTTATAATTGGAATTCAGGTGAGTTTGCAAGATAAGGGAAGTAACCCTTTAATGTTGAAATATCAAACATTTTCGAAAACTTTCGCAAGGCTGTTGGTATGAATGATATCGAATCTTTAAACTGAATACCATTAACCGAAAAGAAAATTACTTTACGACCGTTCATGATTATAGATTCTGGGTTAATTTCTGAATTTTTATACAACCATTGTAAAATAAAATGCATGTCAAACGCTTTACCATTGTGAGCAATACAAATATGATCAATATGTTTGAAAATTCTAGTAGTTTTATTTTCACTAATTTCTAAAATCCAATGCATGAAACTATCCAATGCCGAATAACCATTAATAACGAATTCACGCTTTTCAGGACCACAAGTTAAACATGTTGAAGTAATTTCTTCACTCATACAATTTGAACACACTTTATGTGCTACGATGAAAGTAACCTCAAGAATACTAGAACTCGACATCCCCAAAAATATATCTCTAGACTAGGTCGTCAGACGCTTTCACAGAATCGCCCAGCCGACTTTCTGTCAAACTCTCAAGTTGATTTGTGAAATTTTGCATAAAACATGAATGAGATTTTTCCACAAAATCATGGCAGTGAACATATTTAATTAACCCGCAGTTATGCTCTTTCAAAGCTGAGCTTGGTAAAATTGTATAGCATTCCTGACATGTCTTTCTACGATCACAGACCTCTTTTAAATGTCTGTTATAACATGCTGAATTCATAAACCAGCAAAAACATTTCTCGCAGAAAAAGTATTCCTCAAATTTACAATAATTACTACCACCGTAAGAATGGCAAATGTATTTACAATTATGCCGCCAATGCCTAGAAAACATTGTATCACAAGCAAAACAGTAACTACGTGACTCCAATAATGCTGTTAGATTCCTAATATAGGCGAAATGATTATTAAAATAATAAATGTTCAACCTTTTTGCTGAATCACATCCACCTCTGAATATACACGCAGAATTATCAGCTTCACTAAAAACTGAAATACCAATGTTATCGGGTAATATATTCTGAAATTGACTGACCTCTTGCAGACCATACGAACCTATTTTCACATTGGCTTTATGATGTAAATCAGTGGCTTTTTCCAACTTATGGTAATTATCTACCAATCTGTTTAACCCTTTTATAGGCTGTCTAGTTATTTTTTTAAGTTCAGATCTAGGTAATTCCGGATCCAGATAGGCTAATCCTATTACTATTGACATAGCCAAACAGGTGTGATCATAATTTGCGATGGAAATCAGACCTTTCTTTATTCTGACTTGTTCTTCCAAGTCTGGCAAATAGTACCTTTTTAAATCACCAAACCAAGGTCACTACCTTCGGGTAGAACAACATGTAAAAAATTTAATATGAAATTTTCATCTAGCCTCACATTAGTGTTACTCTGTACCACCCTTGAAAGCTCTTCCAAGATACGCCCGCCGGATATGTCATTAACTTTACTGAATTCTAAAACATCCAGGTACATTCAAAGCCGGGTGTTCCATTGTTATTTTAATATAATCATGGGGCTGAGCTTTCACTGAAATTTGAAATGTGTCTAAAATTTGATTGAAAATCTATTCCAAATGCGCGTCAATATCAATTAAATCATGTACTCTGAGGTTCTGAGAGATTCTAACTTCATATTCAGATTCCGTAGTTTTAAATTTACGTGAGTGGAGTGATCTACGTAAATTTATTTCGAAATCACTATCACATAATTTGGGTACGACATTGTTATCATCATTCTCATTAACATTATCATTAACATTATCACCAGTATTATCATTAGCATTGTCATTATTATTAACTTGAACCCCACCCCCTGATTGATCACTATTTTCTTCTAATCGGACATTCACATCTAAATACATATTTTCATCATTATTTTTCGGCTTCATAGCAATCCTATTAGTGGGTGAATTGAATATGAGTAACTCGTCCGGTAACAGAGACTCTAATGCCATGTAATCCACCTCTGAAAAAGGCTTTCGACTCGCTACTGAATCTGCTGAACCATGGAAGATGTCCGTTGAATTACACTGGGGCGATAACAAATCACCCCGTTCCATAAATTGATAAATATTTCCACTACCCGACCCATCTAAATCGTAATCCATGGGTGGGTAAGTGGAGCGAGAGACACACTGTGAGGAAGTAGATTGCATAGATCGATCGAATGTAGATTCCATTCCGTTGTTATCCCCTGATCCTGATCTGAATGAGACGGGTCGCGAGAGTGATAGAAATTCATCTGTCGAGGAAGGTAGCGAAAGTGGGAGTAATTCATCAGTTGAGAGAGGTAGAGAGAGAGTGACGGTGATCCATTTCCGGACTGTGATTCTCTCCTATTGAAAGTTAAAATACGGGGATCCAAGGGTGTCTGAAAAAACCCCAATGATTAAGTAAATGTAATCTTGATAAAAAATAAGAAATCCTAGCAGAATATAAGAGTGGTACATTAAAAAAAAAATGTATTAAATGTAACAGCCATTTCAATAGTGAATTTAGAAATGTCATTATTGTATTAACTCAATAAGTTATTACAATGGTAAATTTTGAAAATTCAATGTTGAATTAGCTGATTCTGTTATCGAAATCGCAAATTTTGAAAATTCAATGATAAATTACTAAATTTACACAATACAATAGAATTATAATATAGTTAATTAATTAATTGTAATAAAAAGTATATTATTTCGATTTACTTACTTAATACAGAGGGATTTTCGAGGGCCATAAGTCCCATAAGAATTTGCTAAAATAATGCCTGGTCGAAGTTTTCATCATTCTTGACATCATCATTCTTATCATTGCTGCCCACTTCCAAACTTACAAAACCCGGCGTCGAGATATTTGCCAATTTCTCATTCACATTAAAAGAACTCACTGTGTTATTTTCAGTGCAGTCTATCACCGACGATATCACCTCAAAAGGTTGCCAATATGTATATTCTCTTTCTCTCTTCTTATTACTACATTCCCCGCTTCAGCAACACTCCCTATACGCTGTGTTATTTTCGGTGAGGTCTATCACTGGCGATATCTCCGGTGATATCACCTCGAAACTTTCCCAATATTTACATTCTCTCTTCTTATTACTACATTCCACAGCTTCATCAACACTCCCTATACGTCATTTCAGCATAGAGGAAGTAGTGCACACCTCCTCCTTGCTCTCATCGTCCGAAATTCCAATCCGAAAGCTGTATGTAATACCCGCCATGGCATTATTTCTCAGCGTGAAATCCATTTTAAAGTTTTTACTTCAAGAGTGATCACCCTACTAAAAAAGGGTCCTTTTTATACCATCTTATATGCAATCCAAAAAGGCGGAAATATGTCCTCACCCTATCATGGAAAAAGCGCCCACCCGTCAGAAGAAAGCATTCTCCAATTTCGGCGGGAAATTCTGGCGGGTAAAATTTTGGCGCAATAACTGCCAAATCAGAAGTGATAATTTATCCTCTTTCAAGTGCAAATGTACTCCTGATGGGGTGACGACACTCAAATTCATTTCGGATTCTTGGCATATGATTGGTAATTTTTACCAATTCTGTGCTCATTTCTTCCATGACAAACATTTTGATGATAATTCCTGGGTACGTCTACTCTCCTCGGTGACAAATGGGATTATATGTGTGTTATCATCTGCACAGAGGTGTAATTCAATGGGGTAAGTAGAATTTCATTATTACTAATTAACCCTACAAATCCTTATTGATGACAATTTCAATAAAACAGTATGTAAAGAATGAAACTTGTGTAATCTTTTGAAAATAATTGGACTGAGAGTTCAAATGGAAGAAGGTAATAAGAATTCTCATTTAAGCTCCTCTCAGATATGTGGTAATAGGAACAGCCCTCTAACATAGAGAAAGTAATATTTCATTTCAGACTAATGTGTTTATTGCTTAAATGTGTGCGCGCGCCAAATCCTTTACCACTTGAATGTATACACGCACCAAATCCAAAGCATGTGCCAAAACTATAGATCTAATTATAACGAATGATATGCGCACTTCTTAAGCGCGGTGAAGCGGTGAAAGTTATCGTATTTTACATCAGAGCAGAGGGATGTTGGCTAATACATACGCTATGCGGTCAATAGTATTCTATCTGTAACAGTTTGAGTTGAAAAGGTTTGGATGACTGCGGCTATATATAGCCGCAGTCATCCAAACCTTTTCAACTCAAACTTTCAGTCAAATTATTTTCAGAATATTTGGCTAGGTTACAAACGTTTACTCATTGAAATTATTAGCCGATGGCTCGCACTCGCACTCAACCTTCATGATACAATGTTGTAGTCCTATACTGGAAGAGAAATACTGTCTAATATATATATTAGACAGTATTTCTCTTCCAGTATAGGACTACAGCATTGTATCATGAAGGTTGAGTGCGAGTGCGAGCCATCGGCTAATAATTTCAATGAGTAAACGTTTGTAACCTAGCCAAATATTCTGAAAATAATTTGACTGAAAGTTAATGATAACCTAACTAGGAATAATTTTCAGTCAAATCGCTTTCAAAATATTCAGACAGTTCAGCGATATAACCCATGGAATATAATAGCTACAAGAACTTAACATCCAGCGGGTTAATACATGATGATCAGACAGTAAGCATGAACATCTAGCACGCTCTCAGTGAGCGCTGATACGCAACGCATTCTCTGTGAGCGGATGATATGTAACATGTCCTCTGTGAGCGGATGAAACGCAATGCGTTCCCTGTGAGCGAATGATATGGAATGCGTTCTCTATGGGCACGTGATACGCAGCGCGCTCTCTGCGAGCGCATGATACGCAGCATGCTCTCTGCGAGTGCGTGATACGCAGCGCGCTCTCTGTGAGCAGGGTATTTTCAAAATACAAATAATTTAAGTAAAAGAACACTTTTAAAGTAGAAGTGGATGAGTCATAGTTTTCTTAATAGCTCACTGATCAGACTTTCCCTGCTCATTTCTACGCTCATGAGTATAAGCGAAGTTTTAACTGGGGTTTCTTAGTACATCTACACCAGATCATTAATCATAGTTTTACCGCGCATTTCTCCTTAACCAATCCATAGCTTTCCCACTCATTTCCCCTTAGCCAATCTGTAGCTTTCACACTCATTTCTATACTCATGAGTGCGGGTGTACTTTTAAGTACAACTGTGGTTTCTTAGTGCATCAACACCAGATCATCAATCATAGTTCTCCCGCTCATTTCTCCTTAACCAACCCAAAGCTTTCCCACTCATTTCCCCTTAGCCAATCTGCAGCTTTCCCGCTCATCTCTGTACTCACGAGTGCGAGTGTACTTTTAAGCACAACTGAGGTTTCTTAGTATATCTACACCAGATCATTAATCATCGTTTTCCCCTCTTTTCTCCTTAGCCAATCGTTAGGGGTGCCTACCGCTCGTCCATTGAAATTCAAGCATGAATGCAGGTCATTCTCCTTAGCCAATCATTAGAGACACCTACGCTCATCCAATCAAATTCAAGCATGATTTTTGATTGACAGCTCAGGCTAGTATATAAGGGGGACTTTACTTTTTCAAATCACTTGAGCATCAGAACTCGGAGTGAACACTTCGTGGTTTAGAGCTATACCAGCCCACTACTGAATATCTCTTCAACCATGATTCTACTTCACAGAATTTCACTATACATCTTTTACTCAATATAGTCTTAATCATATCATGTTACATTCTATTTCATGTTTTCATCTTTCAGTTATTTTTTTTCAGCCATCGATTGCATTTTACAAATGGAAACTTTACCTAGAATATCGGTAAGCTGTAGTTACAAAAAAAACACCAATTCTTGATGGTGGAAGGTATATGAGCGGGAGGGGTGGGAATAGATACATCAGGGCTGCCCCTACCCCCAAAATACTAACCAACACCGAGCGGTAGGCGCCCACTCTGATTGGCCGAGAGCTTAGTGACGTCATTTTATTAGCATATTTAAATGAGATTCATCCCATGCCCATATATGGAAGTGGGCTTGGGAAATATGTGTGACGTCACAAAGCTCTCGACCAATCAGAGTGGGCGCCTGCCGTTCGGCATAACTACTCGCATGCACATCTGCTCGCACACAAACATGCCTGCATGCACGCAAGTACTCACACACACACGCACGCACGCACGCACGCACGCACGCACGCACCCACGCACCCACGCACCCACGCACACACGCACGCACTCACGCACTCACGCAGGCAGGCAAGCACGCACGCACGCACGCACACACGCACGCACACAAACACACACGCACGCAAGCACGCACCCACGCACCCACGCACCCACGCACGCACGCACGCACGCACGCACGCACGCACGCACGCACGCACGCACGCACGCACGCACGCACGCACGCACGCACGCACGCACGCACGCACGCACGCACACACACTGTATATGCTATGGTGCCGTGTCTTGGAATTGTTGCACACAAGCACGTATCACTGTGGATGACATCGAACAGGGTGACGTCACTACCGATGTTTCACGCCAGTTGAGCACTTCTCTGATGACGTAACTAATAGGGGCTCGACCTACGGACACCAATGTCGCATCGGTACATACATACACTATGACTGTTTTCGAAAATAGGTGATAACCCTAGTTAATGCTTAGTGCATATGCACCAGGAACACAGAATCATGTCCTCTGGATTAGGTGTGGATGGACCACCGATACAGACGTCACATGTCCCGTGTGGAGTGGTCAGAATAGGCATGCCAATCATTCATCAGGTGAGTGATGCAATCACCAATGACGTTGATGGAGACTTATCATTTACAGTTGTGAAACTACTGCTGTCCAGGCGTTGTCCTAATGGATGAAAGTGAGTTGTCTGTGAACAGGTCATACACTGCTTGAACAGGGTTACCTTTCTACCACGTGACTACAAATATGTATCACGTGCCATTATCAATTTCCTAAACACCGTGTAGATTATTCCGTAAGCTGTTGTTGATATGATGAGATTTCAGACTAATTCCTCTCAGTAAAATTAAAATGATCACTAAATATATCCTCATGGCTGCACCAGAAACATCACAAATTGCACATGACTGCTCTCATAATGGGATCCAATTAGAATTATTCATGTTAGATAGGACCGTGTATGCCATCCCGCCCACACGCATTAACCCTTTGATAGCATAGATTTTACCATGACAATCATAATATGTGCTCATTGAATTTGCAAGACAAGAGAAGGTTATTCTTTAGGAGTTACAACTGGAACGATTGTCTCTGTTACCAAGCCAATCATTCTAATGGTAAATTTTCAAAATTAGTCCTCACTTTTCCTGCAAATGAACATTTCTAATGACCACGGTAGAGGTTTCGAGCAGCTTCGCAATAGAAGATTTAACTTGCATGGTATTTGTATAGAATATCGGCCACACATGGCCGGCTTACAGCACAGCGGCATAGCAAATGTGATGTTAGCAGATGCCAGGAAAACAGACATGTCCCGTGTTAAGTAGCGTCATCAGAATCGATTCTCTTACACGACTGTAACAGTCATGGAATTATTGTTTTAATCACGATATTACATACGGGGTAGTGTGGTCTTTGTCTATATATGATCTTAATAATAAAGTTGTACATTAATAAACTGTTCTTTGTTGTTCGTTTCATGTGCAAAGTTGTATGATTGACTCTCGTTTATCGGGCAATATTAACTTTAATGTAGTATCCAATTAGTACATTTACTGATGTACAGGAACTTTAAGCACCGCTTACATAGCGCTGAGTTGTTCTCACCGATTTTTAACCGCGCACCTTAAAGTTCTCATCTATTCTTAAAAGATACATATCCTAGCTAAATTTATAACTATTTGTTACTTTATGGACACTTTAACTAACTAGAACTGTAGCCGCCATTTTAGATAGGTATTTGCTTGCGCCATTATTTCAGACTCTATTGTCTTAGCCGGTGCGCAATTGTTCGTATAAAATCATTCTCGTAACGCTAATGCTAGTCATTCTTCTGCCGGCTTCCAACGTGAGCGCATTGATGTGCATAGCATAGATCAATACCAGTTGTGTACATTTCATATGGTGCAAATGACAACAAATATATTTATATCAAGTTTACTGAAAACTGTTGCAGCCTAAAGCAGCAACAACCTTCCGTCGAATTGTTGTCAATATAAGCAGCTGATAATACAATTGTTAGTAGATAGAGATTTGATAACAATTTGGCTGAACATTATTGGCGCAACAACTTTCAATCAAATTGTTCTCAAAATAATCAGTAGTGTAGTCAACGTTGCAAGATTTGCTGATGATATTTCGCGCAACTTTATTGACACTCATTTCTGACTATGGCAGCATCAGCGTTGTCAAAGTTTTCTCAAAATAATCAGCGGACTTCCTGTTTTGTTTGTGAGCAAGTGCATACACAATTTGTTAGGCCTATATCGTATGCATATTTCAGAGTCAATTATGTTCACAAAGACCAAGCAGTCGACCAGTACGTGCATGATCGCCTCTGACGTGCCTACTGTGAATATAATAATATGCCTACCTCCTGATTGACAATGAAATGAACAGAATTTTCGAGCATATCTGAGTCTGAGTCTCGATTCCGTATATCATATAGGCCTAGCTTATTGTGTATGGATTTGCTAGCCAACAAAAAAGAAAGCCGGCAAATTATTCTCAGAAAAATTTGACAACGCTGTTGCTGCCTAAGTAAGAAATGACTGTCAATAAACTTGCTCGAAATATCGTCAGCAGGTCTTATAATATTGACTGCCCTCCTGATAATTTCGAGAACAATTCGATTGAAAGTTGTTTCATCAACGGTTTTCAGCCAAATTGTTATCAATACTTTGCCTAGTGACAATTGTATTATCAGCTGATTATTTTGACAACAATTTGATAGAAAGCTGTTGCTACTATTTTTGCACCGTAGGAAATATAGAACTAGTATTGTACTATGCTATTCTTACTATGCGCTCACCTTGGAAGCCTGCAAACGAATGACTAGCATTAGCATTACCAGAATGGTTTGACGCGAACAATTGCTCACCGGCGAAGACAACAGAGTCTGAAATAATGGCGCCCGCAAATATCCATCTAAAATTGCGGCTACAATCCAAGTCAGTTAAAGTGTCCATAAAGTAACAAATAGTCCTAAATTTAGCTAGGTTATATATCCTTTACGAATAGATGAGAACCTTAACACCTAACAAAGCACATTCACGTTACCTGAACGGACCATTTGACAGCAACTAGCCAGCGACTGTTATATTTTCAAAGGTCAGTTTGATATGATAATATTTAATTATTATGCATAATAATATATATTTATGAATTATGTACAATTGTATAACATATATATTATTAGTTAGGTAAATTGACTATAAAGCAAACCACAAATGAACAAATTCTTAAATAGCTGAATGGATGAAATGAATGATTGAATGAAAGTAGGAATGACTGTTTGAATGAATGCGTGGAAGAACGATTGAATGCATGAATGGTTGAATGGATGATTGAGTGAAAGAAACAGAGTGAATGTGGAGAAATTACCAATAAGAGTATTATATTAGGATAAATGAAGTCATTTCCATATTTCATAATTTGCTTATGTGCATTCATATGAACAATTTGATAATATCTTGCACTGCTGTTTCCCAAAATAAGCACCCTTGTAGTTATGTGGCTTCATCAGTATTTTGAGAATGAAGTTGAGTCTGATAAGCGACAGATTTTGGCAACTTATTTACAATGTAATGCTGGATTCACATTTACTCATTAGCTAGTACCAATGATGTATTTAACACTTATTCCAGAGCACGAAAATACAGCAGTACAAGGGTTAAGAAACAATTCCAGGACACGACATCACAGCATATACATTGTAATCTATTTTATTTAGATTTGGCCACTTGCCAACCTTTGTACACAGACAATTATACCAGGAGCATAATACACCTCAGTGTTACCCACGGGGTATGCATTTTTATATTTATATACATCTATATTTACACGACATTGTAGTGCAAGGAGTTACCTCCCTTGCCGCAGATATATAAAAATCTATTAGATATTTATTACATACCCTTAAATGTATGTCTACACGCACGTACGTCTACACACACCTACACACATGCACACGCACGCACGCTCACACACACACACACACACACACACACACGCACGCACGAACGCACACACACACACACACATGCACGCACCGCTTACACACACGCACCACGCACGTACGTACGTACGCACGCACACATACACATGCACGCACCGCTTACACACTTGTATACATACGCATACTTACACACACTTGCACGCATGTATTTGCATGCATGCCTATGCATCTGTACACATTCATGCACACACGCACATACACACCTGCACTCATGCCCGCATGTATGTGCACACACGCGTATGCACGCACGCACACACGCACACATAAATCCCGCCACGCATGTACGTACGCATGCACACACACGCACACGCGCACACGCTTATGCGTACACACATGGACACACACCCGCCGCACACTCACACGTACCGCTCCGCACCGCTTACACCCACACACGCACGCACTCACGCTCGCACGCACGCACGCACGCACGCACGCACGCACGCACGCACGCACGCACGCACGCACGCACGCACGCACGCACGCACGCACGCACGCACGCACGCACGCACGCACGCACGCACGCACGCACGCACGCACGCACGCACGCACGCACGCACGCACGCACGCACGCACGCACGCACGCACGCACGCACGCACGCACCGCTTACACACTTGTACACATGCGCATACTTACACACACTTGCACGCATGTATTTGCGCCACACGCATGCAATGCCTATACATCTGTACACATTCTTGCACACGCTCACATACACACCTGCCCTCATGCCCGCATGTATGTGCACACACGCGCATGCACGCACGCATCCATGCACACATGAATGCCGACACACATGTAGGCACGCACACGCACAAGCGAATACGCAGACACGCATCCACGCACACATGCATTCCGCCACGGATGTACGTACGCATGCACACGCACACACACGCGCACACGCATATGCATACACACCCGCGTACACACACACCCGCGTACACACACACACGCACGCACGCACGCACACACGCACGCACGCACGCACGCACGCACACACGCACGCACGCACGCACGCACGCACGCACGCACGCACGCACGCACGCACGCACACAGTATCAAATGACAGAGTAAATGCTTATTGATGACAAACTGTGTTAAATTGTTCACCGTATCTTTAATTTGCATCATGCATTTGTTGTAACATAATATAACCTGCACTTTTATTACTTGTGTTTATAGGGCGTTGCATGTGCAAAAGCTGTCTATACATTTGCCTTCTCGCTTCTTCTCTCAACTGATGTGATTGTATTAAACGTACAGCAATACAGACGACCTCTACCCCATAGCCTGTTTTGTTGTTTTCATGTACCCAATACAAAGTCCGGTTACAAATGGAGCCCCCAGTGAGGATTCTGCATTGCTGCCTGTCGACAGATGTAGCATCATGAAATGATTCCAAGAACGTGTTGTTACCGATTGTGATATCATGCGCGTGTGCCGTTGTTCGGGAACGGTAAAACACTTTCGAGGGTGTGTTGTCTGACATTCGCTGTGCATAGCATTTGATTTATAAACATTATTCATCATACCGCTACTGTGCTGGTTGTATTATTTGCTTTTTATTAATTAGGTCTACGTTTATTTAACATGTTGACATTCCCATATGCAAAGGAAATACATCTCTATCCGTCCAGGAAAATGAATACATCTTCAAACAAGTTCAAAATTATATTCAAGCTACTTTCAGATTTTAACCTCATATATGTTCCAAACGTTTGATATGATGTAGGAATAGTCCGTAATTTTATTGTCATCGTTACATGGTTAGGATACAAATGACTGTATAGATATACTATATCCTTTAAATTTTTGCTTCCGCTGTCGTTATTGTTAAATGTTTATGATAGAAATGACTGCATAGATGTGCTATATGCTGTAATGCTTTATTTCCGCTGTCGTTACTGTGTATATGGTTATTCCATTACTCACAATTAATGTATTACTCTCCTATTGCTTTGCGGGCCATCCACGATAATGCGATGCCGCAGACGACGACGACGACGACAGGAGAGGGGATGATGGGGATGCAATAAAGGCTCGCTAAACCGTTAATCTCCTCAAACTTTTCGTTCCAAGTTATGAGGAGGTTAAAAGGTCAGATTTACCTAAATATACATGAGTGGAGCCATTTTGAATGTGTGTGGTGGGCGGGGTTGGAGCTGACTGGGTCTCATTTCTCGTTTCTGTTTAGTTTTGTTTCGTGCAAGAAACGAGAAGAGAACACCTGGTGAAAGCATGGTGGGAGTTGAGAGGAAGGGTTGGGGTGGGTAAATGGGGGTGGGGTGGGGGGGGGGGGGGGGTGGTGATGATGACGGTATGGAATGACGATGGATATGGTCTGTTAATTCAATTATTCGTATTGTTTAATCTATTATATTAATGGCTAACTGATATCCGACAATGAAAGTGTTTGAAGGAGCTGTTCTTTTCTTTCCTGTTCCTTTTTAATCTGTTTACATCATTTTTCTCCCCTACAGCTCTCTCTCTCTCTCTCTCTCTCTCTCTCTCTCTCTCTCTCTCTCTCTCTCTCTCTCTCTCTCTCTCTTCTCTCTCTCTCTCTCTCTCTCTCTCTCTCTCACACACACACACCTAAATGCACACTTAATGTATTGTTTCTCTCTCGCCTCGTTTTAGTGTTCTCAATCATTGGCTGCTTATAATAATTCTGTAAGGAGAGGGCAAATCTAAGTTGTAAGAACTTGTGCCCGATCCCATTGTGCAATTGTTACAATAAAATATGTTTAAATCAAATCAAAAAAAATTCCCAATACATCTTACAATTATATTTTCCCATAGGTCGTGCTGAAATATATTTTTCACTTGACCGCATCACAACAAATTTGTGACTATTTTTTAAATATAGTTTGCATTGTTAAAAAGACACCTAGCTATTGTTGTACGAAATTTTCTTTAGACTTTATCAAACATCCATTGCATTTTTACACTGGCGCCCCGCACCACCAACACCACTCACCCCACTCCCACCCGACCCCCACCCCGCACACACACCGTATGCGTATTTTAATAACTGTGGGTGTATTATTGCCATACATTTTATCATGGTTCTTTCTAGTTGCTTGCCATAATTTAAATGTAACTTTGATTATTTCCAACAGAAAAATGCGCACGTGACCGTTATATTTTTGTAGTTGACATAATATGAACGGACTTAGCCTTGCATTGCACGTATCTATTTTTCATCTGCACTAACTTAAATCATTGTGGGTTATACCTCGTATCCCGTATATACTGGTATTGTGGCACAGGTTAAAACCAGATCGTTGGTCTGTAAAAGTTATTGTCGTATTTTCTGCTTAACAGACTTACAGGCCACATCAGCTAAATGTACTATTAATTGACCTGGGTGTCACAAAGGGTTTGATTATTTTTTGTGCTATGCAATTCATTGTCATATATTATACACAATTGCGCTATTTATTGGATGCATGGCATAAGAATCCCGTGAAATAGAACCTAGAGAGAGAGACACGGCCATAACAAATGTTAGACTAGCAGATGCCAAAAAAGCATCCATGTCCTGTTTTATGGTAGTTTCATAAAAATTGCTCCTCTTACGTGTCTAACTAGTTCAGCTATACAGTCAGTTTTCACTTGATCTAAATGTCACGCATGACATTCATCTAGGGTCTGGATTAATTGGTCCAGAAGACGGCGATATAGAGTATATTCAGGGACGTCCTTAACAAGAATACCGTATACACTTATCGACCTGACAAGAATACAGTATATGGTTATCAGCTTAATGTTATTGACTATAGCTATGTTTAGTATTCTATGCAGTCTGACCATGAGATTGAATGCCAGCTCTCTCAGGAAATGAGTTAATCACGATTGGGGCGTTATTTCAAACTCTTTAATGAATTATTCAGACAAATTCCTAACGTACATCTTCTAGGTTATTCTGTACACATTCGCAGTCATATGCTATATAAAAGCTGCACTTGAAAGAAAACGAGACGTTTCTTCCGTGAATTAGAACATACATCACAATTCCCCCTAATAATACTGTAGCGATGTCGTGAGAACGATATATGCTGTGCATCTGGGTGTAAAGAGTCGCCAGTAGATGTGGACGACTCACTATTGGAACACAGTCTTCCCATTCCAATCCTGACCATTGACAATTGCAATACATTATGGCATTACGAGTATTGCTCCCATTACAATTAGGCCAGACACCATGATTGAAGCGATTCAACACTTAGAAATCGTGAATTTCAAGGTAACTATACGGGTAAGTTGGTGAACATTTTGAATCTGATTTAAGTTGGAGCTTTGGCTGCTGCCTATGACAGCAGAAACTGGCAGTCAAATTAGATTCAAAATATCCAACGGGAGGGAGAGAGAGAGAGAGAGAGGGAGAGAGAGAGAGAGAGAGAGAGAGAGAGAGAGAGAGAGCTCACGCAATGAATTAATTTAAGCATTAGTGAGTTGTTTTTGCTATCGCTTTTATGAATTAGTCCCCAAAATTCCTAATTAATATAACATCTTCTTGGAAACTATGCGGCAATATTTTTAATCATATATGTTAATTAAAAAGTGAGCCTTTTCTTCCTGAACTGGGAAATAGATCACAGTTCGGAGGCACAACGCTCCCAGCAGTAAAGTACCGATGTCATGACAATGTGAGATATATGTTGCGTGCGAGAGTGTAAGGATTAACCAGGAGACGTGTAAGACGAGGGACCGGGACTAATTATGCAACACAATCTTGTCTTTCACATCCTCGCCACCGGGAATAAGAATACAATATGGCGAATGACATTAGGATTATCGCACTCATTGCAATTACACAATACACACAGTATAACACAAATTGTAGCCACGTGTGTAAGCACGCACACGCGGATAACTCAACGCATGCACAAACACACGCACACACACACATTGCGCCGGTTTCTAACATGTTCATGATGCTCATTACGGACTCGAAGTGGTGATATGACATCAAAATCTACGATATGATCACTGGAGCCTTTGGCATCAACGATACAGATATAGTATTATATGAAAACAATGGCATTATTTGTATCTGTGAAAAACATATATTTTTATTTGAAAATGACACAATGAACCAATGACACTTTGGAACTTCTATCGATCCAAAATATTATTTTAAGTCAGGCAATCTAAGTGATATAAATATAGTCGCAATATCGCGAGTCCTCAACGACGGACCTCACACATAGGGATCTGGTGGTCGACAGTGAAATGTATGCAGGAATTGTGGTGATGTGTATGTCCAGAGCTGGACTAGTGCCACACACCAGAGTGGTTTCATCCGAGGGATGGCTACCCAAGGAGAAGAAGAGTAGAGGTATGCTTCTCTAGCTAAGCTCCGCCCTATTTTAGCTAATGTCCGCCCACGGTGTACACACGTTTGAATCAATTTTAACATTTTGTATTCCCAGAATCATAATTCCGTGGTAACGATAGAGGTAAGTTGTTGAACATTTTGAAAGTAATTTGGGACAGCAACCGCTCCCTGTCTATTTAGTTTCAAAATATTCAATAGCTTACCTGCATAGTTGACTATCATGAAAGTCATATTCTGGGATTTTATGAGTCAAGATTTCCAATTGATTCCAACACGGAGCTTAGCTAGAAATGAAGGTTTCCAGAGTATCCATCAGTCATATTACGTCATACGTGACGTGTATGATGGCATTATAATCTATTATGTCATGAATGGCATAGACAAGTTCACAACGAATGCTTAGTTGATGATGGACTAAGCGTTGTTGTACAAATTGCATGTATTTACTGTTTAATGAACATGCTTCTGAATATTTTGAAATTGTCAGCCAAATTAGTTATGGAACTCAGGGATCGGTTGATACAATATGTGGAAGGTGTAGGTGATACTTAGCTAGAGATGGGCGGGACATAGCTAAAAGTAGAAAGGTACATTACATTCAACGGATACAACGTTCGTTTTATTTTGTTTTGGTCAGCTATATCCGAAAGCCAGACAGTACTCTTCATTCATTCATCTGGTAAAGACAAGCCAATGATCTATAATTGTCAGAACAACACTAGTCTATTGCTGGAAGCTTTGTACCGGAAATTACCATGTACATTAATCTTTAGAAGAGTCGTTAATAACAGTTACTTACACTTTGTGAGATCTATTTTCGTGCTCTTACAATATATAGCTTTTGGCGTAGACAGGCGTAGTTTACAGGTTTATACATCAGACAGCAAATAAATTCCAGAGAGGAATAGATAACATACCACAAGGAAATGCACATTGGAGTCTCTTCCCTGGTCAGAGAACATAATAATTTGCAGGACATCAGGAAAAGTTCTTTCTAAGCTCCAGTGATAAATTTACAAAGGTCGTCTTCTCTTGTCCTGAAAATGGGGGTTCACTGACCTACAATTTAAATATTAAACTATTGATCTAATTAGCATCTTGAGCGCTTTGAGGCGCTGTCAACACACGGGTAATAATGCTGGAGGTAATCATATGCTAAATGTATACAGTACACCTAATAAATAAGATAACACGATTCCAGAAGGAAAATCATGTCAGTTATTACAATTTTAAATACGATTTAAGAAATGATATAATGAATATTTTGAATACGAACATAATTTGATTGGAATCCTCTGCTGCTGAAGACAGCAATGAATTTCAATCCAATTATGTTCAACATATTCAACAGTACGTTTTCTGTTGTTTTTGGAAACATGTTAAATAATTTCTGAGCTGCACCTGACATCCAGACGGTACTCTTCATTCATTCATTCATGTATTTGGTAAAGACAAGATTATATTCTATAATTAAACTCGTTTCGTCGTCATTCATATCTTACATTCGATCCTGACACATCAAGAGAAGGCAGATGTCGTACATTGTCAGGACAACGCTAGCCTATTTATTGTGTTTCCTTTCACACATTGAGGTTAATTAACAAATACGTGCACTCGTCTGGGATCTATTTTCGGACTCTCAGGTATGCCGACACATGTTCAATGAAACGCTCTTTAATTAATGACTGCTGAAGCACCTTAGACGGTAAGTAGGCCAGGATGCACATCTTTGTCGCTACCAATGGCCATTTACAAACATGGAATTTATTGAATGATGAACATGTTCGATAATAAATCAAGCACAAATAGGGAGAGCTGGTCATGATAATATTCTTTTCGCCTAAGCTACCGTGTAATGCGGCGCCGAGTAAATTGATTTTTTGTGCTTAAAACCACAGACCAATAATGAACGAATCCGATCTGTCAATCAAGTGTAAGACGCGTAAATCAATTATCACATGTTAGCTGACGTCACAATCACAATGCCAAATCGCGCATCAAGAGTGTACTAACTGTATAATGCTGATGATCGTGATGTTGTTGTTGTTGTTGTTGTTGTTGTTGGCGGCGGCGGTGGTGGTGGTGGTGGTGGTAGTGGCGGTGGTGGTGGTGTTGGTGGTTGTAGTTGTAGTGGTCGTGGTGTGTTTGCTATGGCGTTCGTGGTTGTGGTTGTGGTTGTAGTGGTGCTGAGGACGACGGCGATGATGATGATGATGATGATTATGATGACGATGATTATGATTATGATCATGATGATGATGATGATGATGATGATGATGATGATAATGATGATGATCGGTGTACTTCATCTGCAGTAGATGCCTCTATAGTTCCTGTCCTTAGTGAGAGTGCTTAGCTCCCTCAGGTTCTACTTTTTCGTCAGTGTATCCAGTCCAACGTCTTTTATATCAGTACGTAACATACTTAGCAGGTTTGTCCAGTGGCCTCCTCCATGGACAGTATAGATGCTGGCAAAGACTAGAGCACCCTCCAAAGATTTATGTGCAGGCGTGTCTTGTAGCATTCGAAGAAAATGGCAAAAGTCAGACTATCCGTGTTGGGCAACCTTCAGTGACAGTGTGACTGCATTGTACACAGTGTATAAAGCGCCGTTGGAGATTATGCTGTTCAGCCACCGATGTGGGATTTGAAAGTTTCCACGGTGACATGTTTCAACCTTATCTAGAACTTCCTTCGGAGCTGTCCAGCTGTTACAGATGTATAACACCAGTAATCCGCATGTCTTGTCAAACAAATGACTCCATTCTTCGCCGCCAAGCAACAGGATGCCTTTGTTACTTACTTCATCTGTCGCTGATTGGTGTATGTGGGCACACGAATCGATTTATGTTCTTGTGTGTTCCTGCAGCGATATGGAGAGGCACGTTATTGAGAGAATTCCTTTCTTTATCTATGAAGGGTACATTGTTTGCCTACTCTATCTCTAATGGGAATCCTAGTTCATATACTGGTTGGTTTGGTGCCGTTGAGTGATCTCGCAGAGAAGAGAGGGCTGTGGCAAGGTGGCTTGTAAACAGCACCGGGATGAGGCCATCTCCCTATAAAGAGCCAGCAACGTTCTAGAATGCTGCTTTCGAATTGGTGTGTGCAATCTGGTTAGTCGTGGCTCGTCATCCTGACAGCCAGCTTGATATAATAAGTTCAGGGTGTTTAATCAGTTGATCTTGTCAAAGGCCTGTAATATATCGATTCCAATCTTGTCAAAGTCGCAGCGCGTGGACACAGCAACTAACAAGAGCATTACGTTCACCCATCCGATGTCCGCAAAGTTGCGTCCTCGTAAACACCAATTTGCTAGGTTCCAGTGAAACTGGCAATGTTTTCTTGGATATGTCACAGTGTCACATTGGACAAGTTCTTCCGGATGATTTTGAGAAGCATTATAAGTCGCGTGTTTGCTGATGGTCCAGAATGCTATGTAGGTTCGGGCATCGCGATAAGGTTACCTTGGCTGACAGCTTCGGTGTGGGAGGTGTTGCATAAAATCATAGTTTATTATTTGCGTGACTGGTTTGAAGATGCTATCCTTTGCATATTTAAAGAGTTCATTGTTGATGCCATTGTTTCCAGATGCAAGTCCATAGCTCAGGTGCTTAAGCGCTTTCTTATTGTCAGTTGTTTCGATTTGTGTTTGTAGTGGGCTGGAATGGCCTACAAATAGGCGTAATGGCTCGTCGTCGTCTGAAATATAAGTGGAAGTGTATGGTTTTCATGAATTTCCAATTTAATAAACAATCTGATAGGCACCAACAGCTCCCAGTCATATTAGTTTCAAAATATTCAACATAATATTTATTAAATAGTAAAAACATAGAATTCGTACACTTGACAGACTATCCAATGTTCATGACGGGCCTAGATACGGCATTCATTACGCATTTTGATTGTGACGTCAGCTAACATGTGACGTAATTGATTATGGCGTCATATGCATGAATGATAGATCCGATCTGTTTTAATACAAGAAGAAAGCGGAAGGAAATTGTTCGTTCGTCTTAAGATAACTATTTAGTATAACTAAGAATAGATTATATGCTTAAAAATAGATTAAACCACCAGACATTGTCCTCAGTCACCCACCCACACTGACTCTCCAGCATCCGGCTGCTAATCAATCTCAATCAATCCACACTGTCTAGACTCGCATATTAGACCAGCCTTGGATGATTTGTATACCAATAATAGACGTATTTCCGGAATAAATTCCTAATTATTTCTAAGTACACAGATAACGGTTAAACATCTAATCACCGTTTCTTTGTCAGTGAAAATAATTGCGTCTTTTTGTAAGGATATGATGTCACAGGCGCGTGGTTAGGTTCAGAGAAGGACTGGTTGGAACTAAACATAGTTGCTCTCAACTTATCTTGTCAGTTTTTGCTATTCCGGTTCTACATTTGTCCTAAGTAGGTGAAAAAATGAAGTTTGTATCGAAAGCTGTGTTGCTAATTATAGAAACATCACGTTCAAATTGGCATGATGTATTGGGTGAGAGAGAGAGAGAGACAGAGAGAGAGAGAGAGAGAGAGAGAGAGAGAGAGAGAGAGAGAGAGAGAGAGAGAGAGAGAGAGAGAGAGAGGGAGGGAGGGAGGGAGGGAGAGAGAGAGAGAGAGAGAGAGAGAGAGAGAGAGAGAGAGAGAGAGGAGGGAGGGAGGGAGGGAGGGAGAGAGAGAGAGAGAAAGAGAGAGAGGGAGGGAGAGAGAGAGAGAGAGAGGGAGAGAGAGAGAGAGAGAGAGAGAGAGGGAGAGAGAGAGAGAGAGAGGGAGGGAGAGAGTGAGGGGGGGGGAGGGAGGGAGGGAGGGAGGAGGGAGGAGGGAGGGAGGGAGGGAGGGAGGGAGGGAGGGAGGCAGGCAGGGAGGGAGGGAGGGAGGGAGGCAGGGAGGGAGAGAGGGAGGGAGGGAGGGAGGGAGGGAGGGAGGGCGGGCGGGCGGGCGGGCGGGAGGGAGGGAGGGAGAGAGAGAGAGAGAGAGAGAGTAGATATTAACGATCCTATCCGCAGAAGAGTAGAACAAGGACTGTGTCTTCATTAAGAATAACCATAAAATATCTCAGAAACTCGCCTCTGATTCTCATCAACTGACTGATCATACCTCAAACTGACATTAAGTGTCGATATTTGTAGCCAAATGATAGCTATTTGATTTATTTTTCTCATGGACCTTCTTTTAACAATTACAATGCAACACCATTTTACCAGACTTCACATATTTGACCAAATGGTGATTGCCCACCTATATTCTCGAACAAAGAATTATTGATTCAATACAGCAGTTGGTCCAGAGACCAGCCTTATCGAACAGTAATTCCAAGGTGCTTTAAGTAAAGTCAGGTACTTGAATTTCAAGAGGATACAATCTGCTGTCACCAACAAATAATATAAGCTTTAGTTATTTGTTCCAATGGACATTTCCAGTGTCAACAATGCCAACTCTCTGTTTGACTAAGGTCCACACACACTTAGCAGTGTTGGGATCGATCGATCCATGAAATTCCTGAGTATCAATTTCCAGACAACTATACAGTAAGTTGTTGAATATTTTGAAACTAATTTGGCTGGTCGCTGTTGCTGCCTAAGGATACCTAAAAAGCAGTAACAATCATTCAGCATTTCATTGGATGAAATTATGTTGGCGTCTTAGTCATACTAAACAAGGTTATCTGATCTTTACAAGTTAACATCTGATTGACCCAAGAATAAAGATTTTCCAATTCTTAATGAATGATATTACAAATTGAGCCTTTTAATCATTAATAATGATTTTCAATTTGGATACAACTATGCGGGTATGCTGTTGAATATGATGAAACTACTTTGTCAGCAACCTATTGCTGCAGCAATAGCTACCAGTCTAATTACTTTCAAAATATTAAACATGGTAGGTCCCAAATTATTAAAATGTAAACTATTTTTGGTGTTTTGGCTTTCGATTTCAGTGGGTTAAGGTGATCCATCTACGCGTATGATGAAGAGAAGCCAGAGTTGCTGATAGATGTTTTGTCTTGTAAAAGCGTTTTCTTTCAATTTGGACTCAACCTCCAGTTTATACATCAATCGTATGATGTAATAAGTAACTGCGTGACGTATAGGATGACGTCATAATAAGATGGGCGGGGCATAGCTTAGACTAAATGCATCCATTGTTGAATATTGGCATTCGTTGCAGTCATTTACCGCCATTCAACTGTACCACTTTGTGGTGAGCACCATTTCAAGGCCACACGAAGGTGGATAATGACAAGTATATGTCACCACTAAGAATATAATCTTTCATGAAATCGTAAAGCTAGAATTCATGAGTTTACATTAAACTGTTTCTCTCCCTCCCTCCCCCCCCCCCCTCTCTCTCTCTCTCTCTCTCTCTCTCATCTTCTCTCTCTCTCTCTCTCTCTCTCTCTCTCTCTGATAGTTATGCCGATATTACTATAAATCGATGTTTCCTAGAATAGCAACTCAAATGGAAAGATCAATGGAGCAATCCAGTTTTAGCTATGCCCCGCCAATCTTTAGCTAAGAAGGGCCACCATGCTTTTGCCCTGTTGGAATCGATCGATCTCAGAAGTGCTTGACTATCAATTTCTAGAAAAATATGCAGGTACACTGTTGAATATTTTGAAACTAATTTGACTAGGTGCTGGTGCTGCCTATGACAAATTTGTTTGAAAATATTGAACAGCATGTTTATTAAATAGTAAAGACATAAAATTCGTACCACCACGCTTAGTCCGTCATCAATTAAGCATCCGTAACGAACTTAGTTACGTCATTCATGACGTCATTGATTATGACGTCATTCTGCATGTCACGTAGTTGATTATGGCGGGATATGAGTCATGAATAAACTAGAATCCTCCATTACGTCACTAGCTAGATGCACATTTGAGAATGTATGAATTGCTTGTGCTGGATAAATGTGCAATTTCATAATCATAGTGTTGAAGATTTTGAAATTTATGTCACTGGGAGCTGTTAGTGCATGGGAAGCAATAGTACACGGTCAAAATTGGTTATTTAGTGGATGTTATTGAAATAAGCTAATGACGTAAAACAGTAAACATAATACTAACGCCCATTAACTCTCAAGCCGACATAAGATGGCGTCTGCACTGGTCTTGAGGTATGCCCATAGAGAAAACTATGGTTAATAAAACAATTTTCCACTGCAATGGCTGGTTCTGTAACAGAACCAGTCACTCTAGTGATAATTCTTCAAAAATAATTTTTTCACGGTCTGCAAATTGACATTTTGGGTGAGAAAATTGAAATTGCCCTGAACAGAATTTCCGGGTTAACGGATAATTGCGAACAAAACCATCCATTATTGAAAGCATGGCTAAAAGCGACACGACTCAAGATATAGGAGTGATCGCATGTGCTGCAATGATTAATGTGAATGAAAAGTTATATAATCCTGAACACTCTCACATAGACTATATTTTCTTATTATTCTATTGAAATTGTTGACATGATGTTTGAACCACAGGGTAACCTGGGCGAGCAATTGCTATTTCCTAATGTGTTTCTTCAAGAAAATTACAATTTTGCACTCCCCGTTCCAGATTGCATAGCATGCAAATGTACATCAGTGAAGAACGGGCTCCATTATTATGCCCCACCCCTGCACCATATTAACTCTTTAAACCTCGAATTTGTTCAAGAAAATGTAAATTTTCTCATAGAAAACGTTCATTTACAGAACAAGAGAAGTCCATTTTTCAAAATTTACCAATGGAACGAGCCAGTCATTCAAGTGATACATTTTCAAAAATAGTCTTCTATTTCTCTGCAAATGAACATTTCTCCACTGCAGATGCCATTTTTGGCTGGTGTGAGTGTTAAACTGATATGGGTGGTCAATTTTAAACAGGCTTTGCTGGGAGCTGTAGCTCTATTTCTATGTAGGAATACAGTTTATCCAAAGCCAAGTCAAATTTTCACCTCTAATACACTTATTAAAATTCTCATCTATTGCTAAAAGATACTTATCCTAACTAAATTTAGGACTATTTGTTACTTTATGGACAGTTTAACTAGTTAGAGCTGTAACCGCAATTTCAGATTGATATTTGCAGACGCCATTATTTCAGAATATATTGTCTTTGACGGTGCGCAATTGTTGGTATACAACTATTCTGGTATTGCTAACGTTAGTTATTCTTCTGCTGGCTTTCCACGGTGAGCAGAAAGCAAGTGTATAGCATAACTCAATAGCAGTTTGATATGATGCAAGTAACAACACATATATTTATAACAAGTATACTGAAAACTGTTACTGCACAGGCGAAGACAACATAGAGTCTGAAATAATGGCGCCAGCAAATATCTATATAAAATTCTGGTTACAACTCTAGTTAGTTAGTGTCCATAAAGTAACAAATAATCCTATATTTAGCTAGAATATGCATCTTTTATCAATAGATGAGAACTTTAAGATCTCCGGTTTGTCTCAAACGCACGCTACCTCATTAAGTGCATCCATATTGGATGTTCCTAAAATATGATTATGTCACCTGTCAGAATATCCACGCTTCCATTCAGGATTATGTAACCTGTCAGAATATCCACACTTCCATTCAGGATCATGTAACCTGTCAGAATATCCACGTTTCCATTCAGGATTATGTAACATGTCAGCATATCCACGCTTCCTTTCAGGATTATGTTACCTGTCAGAATATCCACACTTCCATTCAGGATTATGTAACCTGTCAGAATATCCACGCTTCCATTCAGGATTATGTAACCTGTCAGAATATCCACGCGTCCATAATATGCATAAGCTGTTGAATATTCTGAAACTAATTTGATAGGAACACGATCCAGTCAAATTGGCTTCAAAATATTCAACAAAATAGATCTTGCATTACAAATTGATTTAGGTGGTTTGAAATTCAGCTTTCAAATTGTTAATGGTATGCTGGAATATGTAAATTTAATTCCATATGGTATCACTCCCGAAGCTCCTAATTTTATTTTGTGAATTGAACTTTAGTTCTCAAAATAGTTTTGATGAATTGCGTTTGCTGTTCTAGGTAGCAACGACTTGCAGTTCTATTGACATACTTTTCCAAGTATGATACATTAAGATAATATCTACCATTTACTGCTATTTGACATTAAGTGCATGTTATGCAATGTGAAACCTCCCTGTGGCAAGGTCGTGATGTCATGGAACACACGCATTAGCAAATGGATAGTATACACATAAAGACACTCATAAAAAGTTACACTAATGCAAGGATGTTACAGGGCATATCAGATTACCTAATGTAATGTTACAGGAGCTGTTTGGAGCTGTTTTCTCATTATCTTGCACTAAATGAAAGAATCAGCTCTGTCGCTAAAGTAGCTGACGTCACAATCAAATATGTCACATGTTTGCTGACGTCATAGGTAAAATGACAACATAATAATAAGTTTCATCACGAAAGTCTAAAAGCATGTTACAGAAATGTACAAATAGTTTGTCTTTGATGACTGTACAATTTAACAAACATTCTGATACATATTGTGAACCTAATTTAGCTGCGAACTGTTGCTGCTATAGAGCAGCGGCTAGAAAGGGGTGAGACATAGCTGGAAATAGACCCCTCTATCGCGGTCGGTATGATGTGTCTGCCATATTGTTTGTCTGTCTGTTTGTTTGTCTGTTTATCCGCAGCAGATTTCTTACACGTAATGCAATAGAATTACCAAACTTGGAACATTAAGTCATATTGCCGCTTGCTATAAATAATATGTCAGTTTAAGAACAGAGGGTGACGTCTCTCGGCCATGGGATCATAGCAGAATACGTAATTACTATGGCCAACCACACCGCTTCCCCCACCGCCCCCACACCCACATACAAACCCACCCCTTCCCGATACGAAGGCGGTCGCGGTAGAAACACCAGACTTGGCATATCGATTCAAATTGCTACTAGTTAATATCGCTTTGAAGTTGACGTCAAATGGCGAAATATTTCGATTACGAGGTCTTTAGTTGTCGTGGCATAACAGAGCACAAAGACGTTGTGTGGAAAACTCCCAGACCACCTGTCTTTTGTAACCAAGTTTTGTTCGTCAAGAAAATGTCCGTTCTAGAAAGGTTGCTCCGTGATCACTATATAACCCTTTCCTATCGAAGCTGGGAAACACCGGGTTCAGCATTGGTCTTGAATAATGTCTATTTTCATCCAAAGATAAGACTCGATAACCTGACCAATAATTTCCATCAAAGATAAGGATCTTGACCAGCAAATGGATATTTAATAAGCAAATAATAATATTTTCTTGACAAATTTAGCCAGGAGAGGATGAAGAATACATAATCTCTTACTACGCAATCTTGACATCTTTTTCAATTATCGAGTACTTTTATCCATCATTGAACAGATCCTAAGAGATCTGCTGCTGCAATTATGGAACTGAACTGAGTACACGGATAACGGTTAAACATCTAATCACCGGTTCCATGTCAGTGAAAATAATAGCGTCTTTTTGTAAGGATATGATGTCACAGGCGCGTGGTTAGGTTCAGAGAAGGACTGGTTGGCGCTGAACATAGTTGCTCTCAACTTATCTTGTCAGTTTTTGCTATTCCGGTTCTACTTTTGTCCTAAGTAGGTGAACAAATGAAGTTTGTATCGAAAGCTGTGTTGCTAATTATAGAAACATCACGTTCAAATTGGCATGATGTATTGGGTGAGAGAGAGAGAGAGAGAGAGAGAGAGAGAGAGAGAGAGTGAGAGAGAGAGAGAGAGAGAGAGAGAGAGAGAGAGAGTAGATATTAACGATCCTATCCGCAGAAGAGTAGAACAAGGACATCTCCACTGTGTCTTGCGCTCCGATCTCCTTCTGTCCCTAATAATTATGTTGTGATTTCGTCCAGGGTTTTATGGATCAAATTGTGTGCATTTGACACCATAAAGTATGGTAATAGACATTAATGTAAGTTTCCAGGTTCGTGTTCAAAGAATATTTCTACTACTGTTGACCTTCACGTCTGTCAGTACCGCACATTCACGCCGACTTAAAATGACACTCAACACTAGTCGAATGCCGTCGATGTAGAAAACAGCACTGAATAATGGTAACACTATTACTACTTCAAGAACCAACAGTGTCATGGTTTTTGCCTGAAGGACGGTGTGTCTAAGAACATGTTAAGAACGCGTGTTTATGCATATGCACACGCGTATACGTGTACGTTATTGCAAGTATATATGTAGATCATACACTAGTAACGCAGGGTACTTGGCTGGTACTGGACCAATAACGGGCCGCCTTGGCCCAGTATTGGTCAAGTAGTGGCCCAGCAAGATGCATTATCAGAGTATGTGGCTAGTGGAATTCTACATGTAGGCTTATAACACCATTTTACTTTTGAAATAGTTAGTGGCATGACAGTTAATGGGGGATTCCCGTTTTTCCATCAATCGTATGACGTCATAAGAGACTACGTGGCCCTTATGATGATGTCATAATCAATTATGTCATGAATGACGTGGATAAGTTCGTCACGAACACGTAACTGATGACGGACCAAGCTCCGCTGTACGAATTGCATGTCTTTACTATTTAATAAACATAGGCAGCAACAGCACTCAGTAAAATTAGTTTCAAAATATTCAACAGCTTACCTGTATAGTTTTCTAGGAATTGAGATTCAGAGAGCGCAGGGATCAATCTATCCCAAAACCAGCAAAGCATGGGTGGAGCTTAACCAGATATGTGCAGGGCATAGCTATAACCCGCCATTGAATCCATGCTATGTGCCAATGCCAGCGAGTGTGTTTATGTAGATGACGTATGTACATGCGTGTGTCATAATGCATTCATTTGTGCATTCTTTCGTGCGCGCGTATCTGTGTGTGGGGGAAGGATGCGTCTGAAAATATGTACATTTATTTAGGACTTATTGTTTCACCTATTTTCAGCATAAGAATGTATAGCAGAAGTTGGAAGCGTAAACAATATTTAATCCAAGAGGATCAATCTAATAATACATGCCAAAGAATTCCTCCAGGTTCATTACGCATATTCCTTTAATTTTTATGCTAGAAAGACCAAACAGGTAGATATAATGAAGTTAAATTAATGTCGTTAGTAATGTAATCACGTCGTGTGTGTTTAAAGAGTCAGTATGCCCACAACAATTCGCGCGTAACAATTACACTACTTCGTGCAGGCATCAATGTATCATCAGATGAATAGAAGACTACATTCTATACATTCGAACAATAACATTGAGTAGACAATATATATTCGAAAAATCTTAAATCCTTTGAAAAAAGGCATACTTTGAGAAGGGTTTTATGTACAGCTATTGAAGCATGTTACATAAACGGCATTATACAATGAATACTCAGGAGACAGCACAATGAATTGTCATAGAAATCGTAAATCGAAATACTGGCTAGATCGCGCATGACCCTATCAAAAGCGTCATTTCAGAGTTTCCCAGATGTATAGTCTCCAAAATAATATGTTTTTGGTACTCAAACTATTACGTAGCTGAAGAAAGTGTCAGATATGTACTATAGCCAATACAATTTTATTTCTGATAAAAATATATAAATTTGGCTCTGTTCAATTTCTCCACAAAGTACCAAAATATAATTTAGTCACTTTTGAAGTCCGTATGCGCAGCTGATCGTCTACGTCAGCCAGTAACTGAATACCCGGTTATGCGAAATTGCGATTTCCTGAGCTCGCGTCACCGGCGGTCTCGACAACTATCCCTAGAGCGAGGGTATGCACATGAGCCATCTAGCCAGTATATACGATATCTATGGGAATTGCACATTGTATTTCTTTGATCCAACCGGAAATTGTTAATACGTGTCCTATAATGTGGCTGGATGCGTGCTTTATGTACATGACACCAAATAACGATGCGGAGCGGGTCACGTGCGAACAGAATACATGATAACGTCATATGGAGTCACCTAATCAGTACAGCTGATAAATAAATAAACATATTTTCAAATACAAACAGAAATATTTTAGTTAGTACAATTTAGAACACGATTTAAGAAATGTTCTGTTGACTATTTTGGACTTAATTAGATTGGACGCCATTGCTGCCTCCAACAATGGCTTCCAATCATATTAAGTTCACAATATTCAATAGTACCTATTATTTCATTTTGGAAACATGTTAACTTATTTCCTGGCTCTATGTGAAAAAACATACGTTGTTTTCTCAGTTTATAGAAGCCAGTTACCATAAAATGTTTTCAACAATATGTCAAAGGTTTTAGCCTTCATACTAAGGAAACCAAGCCGTTAAAATGAGGCCTACATTAGCTGGGTACTAACTAAACATACATATGAAAACTAAATAAAATGCCAACTTTTGCAACACAGTAACCTATTGTGTATCAACATCGTCTCAAAAGAACACTTTAATGCACCAAATATCTAAAACGTATCCTCATTAAATATAATAAACTAATATTTATTTGTCCCAATGAATTTAGTCGGCAGAGGATCTCATCTTTTATTTCCGTAATGACTGCCCTGACACGAGATATGTGGGTGGTTGTGCGCGCGTGCGTGAGGACGTGAGTGCATGCATTATTTTGTAATTTCAGTTGTCAGATCCAACTATTTGCTATTATTTCTCTCACATTATATATAATGGCGCACAGATGTAGCGCGTGGTGGCTCTTTAGAAATCACTCAAGCCTAGCTGCTTCACGCTGATAGACGCAAGCACGCATAGAATGGCAATATTTATAAATGCCAAACAGTTAGGAATATTGATGAAAATTGATCATGGCCTAGTGATAATATGTGACAACCAGACTTTAATACTCCCAGACCATTCCTCAAAATATTAATTTTAATAAAGACCGAATGGATTACGCGTGCACCAGTTATGGAACCGAAATTCAACACGTTGCCCGCACCCAATAAGCCATTACTATATTAGTTTCCAGCTAAGCGCATTACGATGATTGAATAATATGACAAATAGCATTAGAATACATTCTAATATAATTTTGCAAGTTACCTCCGTGGGGAGAAATTGATTATGCAAACATAATAATTGTGGTGGAGTGGTGCGGGTAGGGGGGGGGGGAGGGGTGAAGGGTGGGGGTGTGCGGTGCTGGTGGGGTGGACCTTTCCGGGTTATTCGATGCAGTGAGCATGTTTATGGATAGAAGGATGGGCCGATCAGATCGTCACGCAAGTATCTGATGTCACCATCAATTACGTCAACAGTTAACTGACATCACACTCATATAACACGACTCCGTAAAAAATCGAAAACTCCATCACTCGTGTACGAATTGTATGTTTTGATAAATTTACAATTTATTACGGCTGGGTTGCAGTTTCTGCCTCTGGCGCCCATTTATCAACATGTGCCTCAGTTTCACCACGGAAATCAATACATGGAACATTGGATCCAACTGACATTCTGAAAACAGAATAAATCCTTTCTAAATATAAGATTTTCAATAAACTCATATGCTACGTAGATATTCATTATGTTGCCTAGGCAATGCCCTTGGACATGACAACTGAAAAGTCGAATCAAGATATATATTATATAGGTACTCGAATATTGTCCCTTTTGTTGATTAGAGGCAAGCCATTTCCGAGGAAACGCTAATATATACGAGGCTTTCCTCCACAGAACTCTCGCTAATAACCTTGCAATATAGTGATGCAGGAACAAAAGGAGCTTATATTTTCGGTACATCATTCATGATTAGCACTTTGAACGCGGAAGTCACATAATTTCATGTAAACTGGTGAATATTTTGAGGTTAATTTGAAAGGAACGTCTACCAGTCAAATACACTTTTAAATATCCGCCATAACCATAATTTGAGCAGAATTCCCCCCACCCCCCCCCCCCTGTGTCAAGAACGCCCCAGAGCGCTAACAACACAGTTATCAGTTAACCTTTTAATGGTCAAGATCTCTCAGTAAAAAAGAAGAATCCAGTTTCAGCTATTCCCCTCCCATCTCTAGCTAAGCTCCACCCACACTCCGCCAGTGCTGTGATCGATCCCTGGACTTCATGACTATCAATTTTCAGAAAACTATGCCGGTAAGGTGTTGAATATTTGGAAACTCATTTGCAAAATCGACCTGTCAAATTAGTTTTAAATATTCAACAGCATATTTATTAAATAGTAGAGACATACAATTCGTACAACAACACTTAGTCCGGCATCAATTAAGCATTCGTGACGAACTTACCTACGTCATTCATGGCGCCATTGATCATGACGTCAACCTACATGCCACTTAGTTATATATGACGTCATATGAAAACTATACTGTAAGTTGTTGAATATTTTGAAACTAATTTGGCTGGGCGCTGTTGCTGCCACCACATGGAGGGGCACGTTTCTAGATGTACCCCGCATATTTCTAGTTAAACTCCATACAACCAGCGATTTGAAACTTTGAAAGTTTAATTCCTAGACTCAGAATTTCAAAGTAACTATACAAGTTGGCTGTTTGAATCTATTATAAATTGTAAATTGATCAAAGATGTAGGCTACTATCTAAACACTTTCTGGATGGACTATCGGCACGTCTGCCATTTCTTTTGTGACATAGTTTGTTATATAATAATTGTCTAATATAATAGCAACTCATGACTGAAACAGAAATATTTTAAACTTGTTACAAAAGAATTATAGGCCTATATATTACAACTACTTTAAATGAAATCCCACCTTATCTTATACTAACCATTCATATGATAGAATTTGCCACCCAAAATCCATCCCTGATATTTAAGCTTTTTATCATGCCGACAGCGAAAGGTATTCAAGCTTTAAGAGGTACATGTTGCTGGATTTCTACAGACTCTGATAGCTGTCAGATTTACGTTTCAACCAATCGGAAAATGCCTAGCGTGTCTGACTCGGGATATACACTCAATCTGGATGGACTATTGGCATAGACCTCTGCCATTCTCATTTTGACGACATCTCTCAAGTGGCATAGTTTGTTAAATAACAATTGTCTAATATAATATCAACCCATGAATCAAGTAGAAATATTAAGTCGTGTTACAAAAGAATTATAGACCTATATATTACAGCTGAAAATCCCACCTTATCTTATACTAACCATTCATCTGTTAGAATTTGCCACCCATACTACATCTCTGACATTTGACCTTTTATAATGCTGGCAACGAAAGATATTCAGGATTTAGTAGATAACTGTTGCTACATTTCCACAGCCTATGGCGACTGTCATGATTTACATTTCAACTAATCAGAAAAAGCCTAGCGTATCTGACACTGGGTATACACTCAGTCCTAGAGGTGCCAGCTATAGTTTGACAATGTGGTATAAAAGCAATGATACAGGTAAGCTGTTGAATATTTTGAAACTAATTTGACTATAATTGCACTGCATCATTTGAGATGGGAATAGCAACTCTTTAACATGAACAGTTATTTGCTGTATTAATGGAACTACGTTATCTGTCCCTTTGTTATGCAATCATCCACGTGACCTCAGTGTCATATAATTAGAAAACAGCTTCAGATCACTCAGGTACATGTAGTCAGCATCCTATTACCTGGATACTTTTAATATTCACTTGAGGGTTTCTTTAACCCCTTGAAAACTGAACTCCTAGCATATCGTTTCCAAGGTAACTATTCAGGTAAGCTGTCGAATATTTTGAAACTAATTTCACAGGAATATGTCATATGCAGCAAAGGTGCTCAGTTCAAATGATGTTTTTAAAATTCATCATGGCATTTCTTAGATCTTAAATATGTTTTCGAATTCGGAATTTCGCGTTCAAAACATTAAATGCATGTTATTGATACGCTAACATTTCTCTTTCATCATCTCATGAAATATTTACCTTACCCCCGGGAGGTTCCAGATTGCATAACATGTCAACAAATAGCAGGCATCATTATAACATCCTCTCTCTGTAATGTTCATTATTGTACGGTTAATTTCAAAATTATATCGATATTGCTATAAATCGATGTTTCCTAGAATTACAAAAAAGAATAGAAAGATCCTGTCTGTCTATGAAATATATAATGTCATAATTATTGGAGGAATCCGGTTTTTAGCTATGCCCCGCCCATCTTTACCTAAGCTTCACCCACGTCTGTCCCGCGTTGTAATTGATCACACCCTGCACTCTTTAAATGTATTTCCAGAAAACTATACATGTAAGCGCTTGAATATTTTGAAACTAAATTGAGTGGGTACTGTTGCATCCTATGACTCACAGTCAAATTTCTTTCAAAATATTCAACAGTAGAATAGTAAAGACATATAATTCGTACAACAACACTTAGTCCACCCTCAATTACGCGTTCGTAGCGAACCTATCTACGTCATCCATGGCGTAATTGATTATGACATCATCATACACGTCACGCAGTTAATTATGACGCCATATGACAGATGGATACACTGGAATTGTCTATAACAAGGCCAATCACTCTAGTGATAAATTCTCAAAAATAATGTTTTCGCGGTCTGCAAAATGACATTTCCGGTGAGAAAATTGAAATTTTCCTAAACTAATTCCAGTGTTATCGCCAGCAAACCATCAACTATTCAAAGTATGGCTAAAAGCGACACGACTCAAGATATAGGATTGATCGTATGTGCTGCAATGATCAATGTGAATGAAAAGTTATATAATACTGAACACACACACATAGATTATATAATTATATTGAAATTGTTGACATGATGTTTGACCCATAGGCTAACCTGGGCGAGCACTTGCAATTTCCTAATGTATTTCTTTCAGGAAATTACGATGCCTCCACGTGCCAGATTGCATAACATGTACATGCATCAGTTGTGAACGAGAACCGTTATAATGACCCATGTATCACATTCAAGGAGGTTGTTTCAAACAGGCTTTGCTGAAAGCTGTTCCTCTATTTCTATGTAGGCAACAACTTATCCAAACCTATCAAATTGCTCCGTTCATACAATTATTAGAATAAATATTATAAATAGATCTCTGGTTTGTCTCAAATGCACGCTACCTCATTAAGCGCACCCCTGTCCGTTGTTCCTGAAATAAGATTATGTACCCTGTCAGAATATCCTCAACAAGTGACCCAAGCACCTGTGACACTCGCCAGGACCATTGGAATTTGAATCATTTAGATTTAAATAGATATGATGGATAATTTCCGGAAAATCCATGATGACCGCCAAAGAAATTGATCAATCACAATTCTCAATTGATTTCCTGAAGCGGATCGTCATAGGATTGTTCCACACAAGTTCGGTCGAAATTGAGCCATTGATTAAGTAATAGTAGCCATATAAAAGCTTCTAGCAAATGTTTGGAAATCGAAGGTGTCTTTCGAAAATATTGACAATCAAAATTCTATTTAAAATTCTTAAGGTCGATCACCATATGATCATTCCACCCACGTATCATTGAAATCGGACTATTGATTAAGGACGGGTAGCATTTTAAAGGACTTCTGAAAGATCGCGGCCAGAAAAATTTATCGATGAAAATTCTGAATATAGGTTCTGAAGCCTACCACCCTATAGGTACTGTATGTCAGGAGAATCCACTAAACCTTGGTAAACGTCGGGTTCAAGCCATAGTTAGTGCAGCCTTAAGCAACCACATGCTGCTCGATGTAACACTATGGATGAGAGCCAATATTTGTGGTGTATTTTCTGTGGGGCAAATATATAAAATAGCGGGTTTTCGCGTGTAGTTTTATTATTCTGACAATTAAACCTGTTTAATCTGAACCAGATTTCATAGGGGTTTATTCGAATCGTTTATAAGCATGATTCATTATAGGGTTCTAACAGACCCCAGTGCGACCAACATGAATAGGTCCTTCTATGGTATTCTATTTTGATGCTATAACTGTATATAATCAACTGTAGTTGATGGCCAATCAAAGTCACTCTGTTATGGAGAGACGTGTCTATTCTTTCATACGCTACATGGATCAGATGTAATGGAATGCTTTCAAATAATGTACTACTTTAAATGAGTCAAGTTGTGCACACACATATTATCGGTGTATTTTCTCTGGTGAAAGGAATAATTTGGTAATTAGTTGTATCTATGTGAACTATTATCTTGTGCTTGACATCTAAAACATGATACAAAATGCATTGCCTAGTTAGTATATAATCATATTTGGGGTTGGTCCACATGAACTGCAACTGTTAGGATTTGTATTTGAAGAAATATGTTGATAGGATGGGGGATAACAGAATTAGACATCAATTTTCAACGCCAGAAATTAAAATTTGCCTGGAATCTGTTGGTGCCATACATCATAAAGAATTGTTCATTTCCTGCCCAGGATGAAAGCGTTGCAGAAGATAAGTTGGTCGATAACTTGATAGTCCACTTTCTGACAAATCCCTATAATAACTTGCCGTTAACGTCACCATGGAACTATCATACACAGCCACGCGTAAGGAATTCCTGCAGGTCAAAGAATTTTGGAATATACAGGGCAGAAAGATAGACATGGATGCATAAACGTAATATTAAATAGAGTGAATATTTTAACTCACCAAGCGCATATGTAAGCGAATGTGAGCGGATTTGGCACATGAAGGAAATTTCCCGTCGGCGGTGAGCCACATCTTGGAAGTTGCTATGCTTTAATAACAGCCGGCGTAATAATCACATGGCTGCGAAAAAATGATGTATGGTGCTTGTCTGGGCGACATGACACTTCCGATATTCATCTGTTAACGCGTTGAACACAGAATTCCTATAATTTCAATGGGAAAATACAGATACGCTGTTAAATATTCTGCAACTAATTTGACATGAAACTTTTGCTGCCACGGTCAACACATTCCACTCACATCAATTTCAAAATATAAAACAGAATGAATATTAAATCGTAGAGTATATTTTTTGCATGTGCTATCGTGCTCAACGGATTGAGTAAAGGGTGTGTCATATAATTAGACTAATTTCATTACTGGCATACTGCTGCGAGCATTCCCATGACATCGTCATACATTTTGATTTTCGAAGACGCATTTTTCCTTTAAAACAGTGAATTTAATTAACAGATAAGTATAATTTGCCTGGTATCTATTTTCGAGCTCTCGGACAAGCTGACTCTTGTTCACTTGGGATTAGAAAATCAAAGAGCATTCAAATAACGAAGCCAGCTTCGTCTTTGCCAATGTACCTGAAATCATAATCACATACGTCACTCGTTATCTGACGTCACACTCAAAATAAGGTAAATCCGTCAAGAAAATAGAAAGGGTGACCAAAAAGGAGTTTTCCCATTTTCATCTATGGGTCGGCCATCTCTGGCTATAATCCACCCACATGTCGCTCGTATTGGGATCGATCGACCTCTGAACACTATCAATTTCCAGAAAACTATCCAGGAAAGTTGCTGAATATTTTGAAACTAATTTGACCGAGTGCTGTTGCCCAGTCAAATTGGTTTGGAAATATTCAACAACGTATTTTTTAATAGCAAAGTCATGCAATTCATACACCAACGCTTGGTCCTTCAGAAATTATGCGTTCGTGACTTACGTATCTTCGTCATACATGACGTCATTGATTATGACACTATCCTGCACGTCACGTACTTGATCATGAAATCATATGGTGGATGGAAAAACTGGAACGGTTCATTGTCTCTGATGGATTTACAGTGTACTAAGCATTCTGTTGAATTATCAACTGCTTAAATATATATACACCTGTGCAAAAGTTAAGCACCAGCAAAAACAATAGAACGTAGAAACATGATGGTACAACTAGGTTGCCATACTTTTTGTCCCCGCGTTAGCTGACATAATTCCAAGTACGAAATGCACATGCATGCATGACTTCACGCCGCTTGATGTCCGTGCGTGGCGGGAAACAGCACACGTGTTCAGTTATGTAAAAGTCCAGTTTGAGGTGTAGAACATTACATACAGATTTAGGCGACAAGATTAGGAATTTTGTGTTCATGACCGTGGTTTATTTGTACAGAGAGAATTAGCTCTTGATTGAACCGCTATGGCAAGACGAAGGTTAAGTGATCGTGTGAAATGGCAAATCATAGGCATGCATACCACTGGTATGTCATGCAGAGAGATTGGCAGACAGCTGAACATTAACCATACTATAATCAGTCGTTTGATTGCAAAACATGGGCAAACTAACGAGGTGAAGGACAGGCCTAGATCTGGAAGACCGAAGAAGACTACTGCCCGTGATGATCGAGCCCTAGTATGCCTTGTTAGGAGATCTCCATTCACCAACAGCAGAGTGCTCAGCCAGCAATGGGAAACGCGCAATAGAGTCTCAATGTCTACCGTCAAAAGGAGACTGTATGCTGCTGGCATGAAAGCTAGGAGACCTCTCAGACGTCCTCTCCTCACTGCACACCACAAATAGGAGCGTCTGAGGTGGTGCAACGAAAGAAGACACTGGAACATGAGATCCTGGAGACGGGTACACTGGTCCGATGAAAGTCGGTTCCTGCTTCATGCCACAGATGGTCGAACTCGTGTATGGAGGTCCAGACGCACGGCGTACGACCAACGTAACATCATGGAAGAAGTTCCATTTGGTGGAGGTTCCGTTATGATATGGGGGTGCATCTCATTTGATTGTAAGCTGGATCTGTTGACTGTACCTGGAACACTAAATGGACAAAGATATCAAGATTCCATACTGGATAGAGTTGTGGTCCCTCATTTTGTAAATCATGCACCTGGAACCCACCCTATATTCATGGATGACAACGCCCGACCACATCGTGCTAGAGCTGTGCATGAATACCTCCGCCAGAATGCCATCGAAACCCTACCATGGCCACCAAGGAGCCCTGACATGAACCCTATTGAGCATATCTGGGACATTCTGGGAAACATGGTGAGAAGGAGGGATCCTCCTGTGCAGAACCTACAGGAATTAACAGACGCACTCCATCTTGAATGGCAACGAATACCACAATGGCGTATCAGTCGGTTGGTGACCAGCATGAGACGTCGTGTCCAGGCCGTCATCCAGGCACAAGGTGGATATACCCGGTATTAATAATGACAGTCTCAAACTCGTGCACAGATGTTAAACTTCGTTTTCAGACACCATTAATGACAATCTAGCCACGTGTGTCAACTGTAGGGCAATAGTTGTCAGTTGTGTCAACGTAACCATATTCAGGCCTCGTTTTCAAGTTCAAACAAAAACATACAGTGTTTCCCCACCATCATAATCAGCATTCCTCTAGTTGCATTATTACCTCTTGCACTAAGATGGATGGGTACATAAATGTTTATGCTATTGCTTTCCTCATAGCACATGAATATACCCTCGCATGTGCGTAAAAATACGGTGGTGCTTAACTTTTGCACAGGTGTATAGTTACCCTGAAATTGTGCGGTCAGAGACATCCTTCCACAATACTATTTTGCACCCAATCCCTTTGAATAACCTCCACCCTCCAGTTACACACTACACTTGACCTTTTGACTTATACACCCGTGTTTGTATTTACTACGTGGTGAAAAAACATGAGGCTGAGGATGGGCTCGGGGACAAGACGTTGATGGGCTGAATATACCAGATTCGGAAAAGGGGTTGACCATTCATCACAAATACTAAATGTACTGCTGCTAAGAAGTAATTCTGTACTTCTTAGAAACAAGGTAATGAGTGGTTCCTTCATATGGCACACGGCCCTATTTATCACGACCAAATTTAAATGGAGTTCAATGTGAGAGCAGTTGTGTGAAATTGCAGATGCAGCCATACGGAGATATCGACTTATAAGTCCTAATAGTGTCATTTAATAAAGGTAATTGGTTTGGAATTTGATCTGATGCGCCAACAGAAACTTATACAGGATAGACTTCGCACAGAAAAAACATGGTAGAAATATGTGCAGTCACTTGACATAACTCTTTTCGACAAACCTTCAGAATATCTAATGTTTCGACAGGAGAGACAAATACATACACAAGCAATACATTCGAGAGTGAAGATGTAGATAATAGGCCACATGAAAGACCACATTCTGGCGTAAAAGGGTTGATTTAAATAGCATCGTATTGCGCTTTAGTGCTGATATTGTTGTTGTTATTGTTGTTGTTGTTGTTGTTGTTGCCGTTGTTGTTGTGTTGTTGTTGTTGTTGTTGTTGCTGTTGTAGAAGTTGTAGTTGTTGTTGTTGTTGTTGCTGGTGGTGGTGGTAGTGGTGGTGGTGATGGTGGTGCTGGTGCTGGTGCTGGTGCTGGTGCTGGTGCTGGTGCTGGTGCTGGTCATGGTTGTGGTCATCAGTTTGGTTTTATTGGTCGCTTAAACCAAGGCGTATTTGAGTCATGCCACTATCCTTGAGGTGTTTCTCTGAATGGTTACATGGACGACGGTTTTACGTCCCCTCCGAATGGCGTGACGCGTGAATGACGTGTGACACTATTGACACACGATTACTAATCACGAGCGTAATCCTCTTAATGAAATATGATAAAATGTATACAGGATACGTTATTTCTTAGCTTTATTGTAAATATACCTGACAACCAGACAGTATTCTTTACTCATTCATCTTTTAAAGACAATTCTGTGTTCCATAATTAAACTTGTTTCGTTGTCATTCATGTCTTCCGTTCCATCCTGAGACGTTGAGAGGAGGCAGATGCGGTGCATTGCCAGAACAACACTACCATATTGCTGGAAGCGTTGTACCGGAAATTACCATGCACTTTGTCCTTTAAAGAAGTAGTATTTCCTTTCATACATTGAGTTCAATTAACACATGCGTACATTTGTCTGGGATCTATGTTCGTTCTTTCAGATATGCCGACACTTGTTCAATGTATTGCACGCTGTTGGTGTGGTGGACGGGTTTGTGGACGATGATGCTTGGCATGCGTCTTGCGGCTTTGATGTGGTGGAAGCATTTCTGATGCTTGGCGCTTTCGCTGGTTGAAAAAGAGAAAACCTATGGCCTGTTTGCGATCTGTAACAAACCAATACTGAATAAGTTATACACATATCTGCGGCTCTCAAACAAAAAAGACAGATCCGCTCCACAACAATAAGAGCAACAACAACAACAGCAGCAGCAGCAGCAGCAGCAACAACAACAACAACAACAGCAACAACAACAACAACAACAGCAACGACGACGGCAACAACAACAATGACAACGACAACTACGATAACAACAACGACATGGGCAACGACCACTACGACAACAACGACAACTACAACATTGGGAGTACCTCGAACACACACCTCTCTAATACTACCAACGCACCAACGACGGTTCCATCATATGCTGCAATCATCACCGCCACAATCACCACTACAACAACAACGACGCAATCAACAACACTAACGATGTTGACAACGATAAGGAAAAAGATGCCAAAAACAAAATATTACAAAGAAGCAACGGTAGCCCCTAATCACGAAATAATAATAATAATAATAATAATAATAATAATAATAATAATAATAATAATAACTAGAACACATTTACTGAAGTAACTGCAAATCTGCGATGACTGGGCATTAAGGAGTATTATAAGCCCTCTTCATATGATCATTGAACATGTCTGATGCTGATAAGTGTTGTCGCAGTTAAAAAATCCATAGTTGAAATCCCCATACTTTTACACAGGGTATGGCAAAGGTGATTTCTTGAAAACCGATAGCCTTGACCCTAAAGTATAAAATAATGTGTCCTGATTTGCTGTAGTAAAATTTTTTATCAAAATCAAGGAAAATGGCGTTAAATATCAAATAAAGGAGAGATTAATGAAGCTAAATGGAGGCAATTCATGCAAAAAAAACTCACACATTTTTTGTTTTTTGGCATGAATTACCTCCCTTTACCTGTTGAAGATGAAGGGCAGGTAACTTATGCCAAACATGAAAACTGGAAAGCTTTACCCATGAATGACCTTGACCCCAAGAGCTATATTAAAATTTTCATTGGAAACATTTTAGATCTCTCAATGTTCTAGAATCTGGCCAGGTTTGAAGAGAATTGGAAGAAAACGATAGGAGATAACACTGTTCCAATATTGTTCCCATATGTTTACTATGGGGATATGTGGCACCCAAACGCTGATTTTCTCGAAAACTGTAGGCCGGATCAACTTTAAATTTGAGACCAAATCAAGTCAATATGAGAGCTAGAGGTTCACCAAATTGTTGGTTGATCGGAGCAAAGCTCATTTTGGCGGCCATTTTGAAAAAAAAGAATTTGAAAAATAAATGCAGCACATTTTGTTGGTCATCTTGACCCCAAAAGGTGCGCCTGGTCCTCATTTACCCCCCAAAAAATTTCATCCTGAGTTCATTTCTGCAAAAAAACCCGAAACTAGTACTTTTGCCCAAAAAGTTTTCATGGCGGCCATTTGGAAAAGAAATATTTTTATCCAAAGATAATCATCAGTGGCAACATCCTACCCAAGTATGGAAGTGATCTCATCAAAACTCTAGGTGTAGTAGCACTTCAAACATTCATTTGAAATCCCCATACATTTCCTATGGGACTTTGTGCTATGCATTCTGGGGTCAAAGGTCTGGCGGCCATATTGGAAAGTAATTATTTTTCGGAATCACATGGCAAGTGGTAACATTCTCAGCAAGTATGGAGGTCATCCGTTCAAAACTCTGGCTGTAGTAGCACTTCAAATATCAATTTTGAAAATCTCCATACATTTCCTATGGGACGTTTTGCCCACTCAAAGGTGGATAGCTTGAAAACTATTGGGTGGATCCAAGATAAAAGCAATAGCCATCGATTGTGGCATGGGCTCTTGAAGTTTACAATGTTTGGAGTTGATACGATGAAAACTGTAGGAGGAGACAGCTCTTAAACTTTTGGGAGAAGAATAATAATAAGAAAGATCCTGAGCAAAAACAATAATCTGCGATAGATCGCAGATTAATAATAATAATAATAATAATAATAATAATAATAATAATAATAATAAAAATAATAATAATAATAATAATAATAATAATAATAATAATAACAACTACCGCCATAGTATAAATATATATAATAATAATGTCTACCCCAAATGCTACAGGAATGCACAGGTACCTCTACTATCACTGCGAAACACTAATTAACACTGCGAAAACCAAGGTGACGGTTTTTTTCTAAGCGTAAATTAAATAGGTCTCTAGGGTTAAATATAGTTTGGGGGGGGGGGGGTGTGCGAACTTGAAATAGTTGATGAATATCTATATCTAGGTATTTTATTAAAATCAAATGGAACATTCGCAACCTGTAAAATGAGAAAATGTAAACAAGGATCGAAAGCCATATGCTTATTGATAGGCAAAATAAAACAAACATGACATACCTATTGATTTACAAACAACATTATTTGATACAATGATTACACCTATATTACTTTATGGATCCGAAATCTGGGGTTTTGAGAACACTGCACAAGTAGAAACATGCCAATTACAGTTCTTTAAACATACACTTCGTTTGAAGAAAAGTACAACTAATGGCATTAATATACGGCGAGCTTGGGAAACATTCACCTCACATAAAAATAAAATGTAACATAATACGATTTTGGGCGGGTCTAGTAAATGGCGGGTATGGTAAACTATCGTCTATGCTCTACTTCTTATGTTTAGACTTTGCAACTAGACACAACATACAAATTAATGGATTGAAACCATTAAAATTATTTTTAAAAACGTTGATCAACAAAACCTGTTTACAGAAGAGAACATAAATGGCAAGCATTTAATAATAATAATAATATTATTCCAGCTAGCAAAACGCTCATTAAAACACAAATTCATCGATGAGTGGACTAGAGAAATGAACCAGTCAACACGATTACACTTCTATAACGAAAAAAACCAGAATTCCATTTCGAAAATTATTTTAAATGTCTGCCATACCGGGAACCATTAACGCATCTGGAGTATCGAACACTCAACCACCGACTCGCCATAGAGGGGCAAAGATGGATTGGCATAGGAATGAGCGGCTGTGTCCCAGATGTAATGAAGTTAAGGATGAGAAATACTCTGTTTAATTGTGAGCGATATGACATAGAACGAGAGAAATATATTCAACTATACTTTTCAAGACAAAACAATGAAGAAAAAACCCGTGGACTATTTTCAATATGTAACAGACCCGTACTCACCAAACTCTGCAAATTTCTATTACTGCCCAAGAAAAAGAAATAAATCTTCGATCCTTTACCATACACATAGAATGCACGAATGATACTCACCAACCCAACAAACTAAAACTACCACAGCCGCTACCATTATTACAACAACAATAACAACAGCGATACCAACGACCGTCGGCGGTGGTGGCGGCGGGGATTGCTGTTGCTGCTGCTTCTGTGGCCGCCTCTGCTGCTGCTGCTGCTACTACTACTACTACTACTACTACTACTACTACTACTACTACTACTACTACTACTACTACTACTACTACTACTACTACTACTACTACTACTACTACTACTACTACTCCTACCGCTGCCGCTACCGCTACCGCTAATGCTACTACTACTACTACTACTACTACTACTACTACTACTACTACTACTACTACTACTACTACTACTACTACTACTACCACTAGTACTACTACTACTACTACTACTACTACTACTACTACTACTACTACTACTACTACTACTACTACTACTACTACTACTAACCAATACTACTACTACTACTACTACTACTACTACTACTACTACTACTACTACTACTACTACTACTACTACTACTACTACTACGACTACTACTACTACTATTTTTTCACCAACTACGCCATAATGTATTAATTCAAAAAAAACATTTCCCTAATATGCCTCGCAAGGATGGCCTGAGTGTAAAAAAGAAAACTGAAACTGAAACTAGCTATGACGACTGATTTATGATTACAAAGTGGTTCTTTCATCACGACACACGAGATTTAGGGGTGCATATTCGCAGCAGAGTGCTTGGAGATGGAATTGTTTTATACTTCTGGGGGCTTAACCATTTCATGACGAAAGCGGCCCAAACCGGCCGGTGCAGTGGCTTTGAGCATTGCCCACTTTCAGGCTAGGAGAAGAGTAGTTTTGAAAATTTATCACTGGAATGACTGGCTCTGTAACCGAGCCAGCCATTCCAGTAGTACATTTTCAGAAGTATTCTTCTCTTGACCTGCACACGATCTTTCAATAAAGAAATATTTTCATTTTCTGGACCACATTTAGACATTAAAGAGTTAATTGCGGGCCTGGGTGAAGTGAGTCGAGGTAGGTCTTGACTTGTGATGGTTGTATTACGTATAGATTGATATGATATTTTGCGTCCTGAAATTGAACTAGAGACACGAGTCCGTCGTTTAATTAAGTAACTGAAAATTTTGATCATTTGTGCCGCCCGAAATCATCATGTGCTGAGCTCTGTTTCGTTGTCATTGCGTTGGGGTACCCACTTTGGGCTTCCTGGTGTGTTCAGTTAGGATAGTTTTGTTATCGGGCATTCAACTGTGAATATGCACTTTTATCAGACTCACTATTATGTATTGTAAGTATAATTGTATAAATATAATGCCACCAAGTAATTAGATATAGTATAGTAACATGTATTTATTCATTCTTGTTACACCATGAGACATTTACTTTTTTAATATAATCGTATTATCGCGCTCCCTCTAAGACAAAACATAAATTCTGTTTAAACCAAATGCTATGTAAATGACATTGGTGAATAAAGAAAACTGAATAAAGAAAACTGATTCCTCTATAAATCGACCATCGCTAACAAAGACCATATTTTAACTGACATTTTCTCTAGCGTTGAGATAAATTGATATATTTGCGTAACACCAGCAACGGAGGAATCCAGTTTTAGCTATGTCCCGCCGATCATTAGCTAATCCGCACCTATAATTCGCCATTCGTGAGATCTATCGATCCCTGAACTATCTAACTATGAATTTTCAGAAATCTATACATGACCCAGTCAAATTAGTTTCAAAATGTTCAACAGCATGTTTATTAAATAGTAAAGACATACAATTCGCGCAATAACGGCAAAGTCCATCATCAATTAAGCCTCAGGATGAACTTACGCACGCCATTCATTACGCAATTGATTGTGACGTCAGTCTACACGTTGCATAGTTGAATACGACGTCATATGATTGATGGATACACTGGAATCCCCCATTACCAATAGTGATATCCATTTCTAGCTATGCCCCGCCCACTTCTAGCTAAGTTTCTTCTACTTTTCACGTTCATTAAAATCAAGGTAACTATACAGTCTGTATGTAGTCTCTGTGGTTATAGCAAACCTCATTTAAAATCAATTGAGTGGTCCGATCTGATCATCAAGTATCTGATGTAATAACCAAATATGTTACACGTTAGCTGAAGAATAGTTCCGCCAAAAAGATCGAAAAGTATGCCGCAAAATCTACACACTTTTTGGTCTTTCATGACCTTACAATTTAAGAAACAATGTAGAAAATTTTGAATTGGCTAATTTGAATGGGAGCTGTTTTTGGATAGTTGATCACGTAAATACCAGACTGTAGATTTAGTCCAGGAGCTAAAGCTAGGTCAGAATCGTGACGTAGCACACCCAGTATTCGGATGGTCTGACACATGCTGTGGCTTGGGGGACATGTCCCACACATTTTAAGCCCTGTTGTACAAACAAATTGTGGTAGCACTAATTAGTTATCCTGATTTCCTTGCACAGGGGGTCTAGGCTTTGGCTGTATCCACAGTGCACAACGATATAAGCATAATCGTGTCATAACTCAAAGTAATATCGTATTAGATTCACCATATATGATATTTAGACGGATATCGACCTAACATATATCCAACATACATTTTGCATGATCTTGTACCCATGATGACCACAGAAACACACACAGTCCCTAGTTGGAGTGGATTTAATGCACTTGTATCATGTGCTAACGCACCTTTTACACAAATCGGTTACTGTCCAATGATTTCCGGATCACCAACTGAATTCAAAACGGTGTATACGGTCATGAAACAAGTTCAAAGAATGATGACAACACTAGGACAGAATGACTCGGTCATTACATTCGACTTGGCCATATATGTCAAGGCAAAGGAGATACAGTGGCGATATAAAGAAGAGTTTAGTGACACTGTGATCAGACTGGGGGGATTCCACATTGCGCTAAACTACTTAGCTGTTATTGGAAAGATGTTTGATGACTCTGGCTTAGAAGATCTCCTCATAGAGGCCAACACATATGGTAGCAGCACGGCTGCTGCTCTACTTAAAGGGAAGTCATATAATCGAGGAGTGAGGGCTCACAAATTGGTTATGGAAGCGCTGCTGCGATTACAATGGCAGTCTTTTTCCAAATGGGTTCAACAAAATGGACAACATGAAGACCACATTACTCCAACAGAATCGGAGAGTCTGGATGAGAAAATTAAGATGTGCCGAAGCAGCATTGACGACTTAGACGCACTGCAAGAAAATTTCAAAGAGGTGTGTATCTACGTGAATAAATTGCAACAGCTGTTCAAATCCTTTAAAGTTGAGTCAAGCTCGAAATCACACCTGTTCGCATTTTGGAACTCATATATTCATATGGTAGAGCTGCTGCTTGGATTCATAAGAGCTGAGAGACCTGGAGATTGGCAGGCACACCTATCTGCTACTGCTGCTATGGCGCCATATTTCTACAGCATGGACAGACCAATTATACAAGATAGCTGCCAATATATCTTGCGGACATGAAGATGCGTCCAAGTACACATCCCCATGTACATGAACAATTCTTGAATGGAAATCATTCCGTAAGTCGCTCAGACCATCCATTCAATCAAGTGTGGACAGATATGGCCTTAGAGCAATCGATTAATTTGGATTCCAAAAAGCGAGGTGGTATTATTGGAATAACACAAAAGCCAGGAGCTCTGAAGAGGTGGTTTTTAACTAGCCACGAGAGGGCAGCCATAACAACGGTCACAAAGCAAATATGTGGGTTACAAGATAGTCACATGTTTGGAGTACATAAGGAAATTGGGACTAATCGAATGAACAGGGATGAAACCGATGTGCAGAAGATACTTTCGATGTTCTCATCAGATATAATGACCAATCCCTTTAAAATTGCGGAAAACGACGACAGCGAGTGTCTTCCGCTTGTAAACATTGCAACTGGCGTGGTATTGCCTAGTGAAATCGCCAAGAGACTTGTTTCCGCCTGTGACATTGGTAAGAAGATTATGGAAAATTTTGTTCATGAGCGGCTGGACACTAACACGAGAAGCTTTTGGGATACGATGCCACACTTAAAACTTAAAACATTTGCCAGCCTAGCACAGAAGAAAAAACACAAAACAAATGATGAAAAAATTCACAATGTGGGATCTGACCGCGAACTATTTGGTCGATTAATTATTGCCGCAAGGTCCAGAGATGTTGATTTAAAACTAGTGATGACGTATGAACTGTCTGCTGTTCCACTATCATTGTCACATACGGATGGGACTCTAAGAAAGAATGTGAAAAGTGTTTTGTTAAGTGAACTAGAAAAGGAAGTAAATGTTGATGGACTGCTTCCACCTGTTGACAAGACAGGCGCAACAGCTTATGTAGTAGATGGCATGGCAATTGTGCAAATGGTTAAAACTGGAGGTACGTCTACATTTGGAGAATTGGCTGATAAATACTGGCACATCTTTACAGTTCCACTGAATCAAGAAGACTGGAACAGAGTAGATATAGCTTTTGACAGATATGATAGACTGGAATCTCTCAAAGCGGAAGAGCGGCTAAAACGTGGGTCATCAACAGCATTGGAAGTAATGATTGCTGGAGAAAATACTCCCGTTCCAAAGAAATGGGCTAAGTACATCAGCAATCCAAGCAACAAAAGTAACCTGGTTGCATTTCTCAGCAAGCGGTGTCGTGATACTGGTCCAAATATGCTATCTGCCGACAATTGCGTCATTCTTGCTGGTGGCTTTAACGATGGAATGGATGTTGTTATCATTTCAGCGAACAATTCGTCGTATTTGGAAGAACTTCGATCAGATCACGAGGAAGCAGATACGCGTATGATGTTGCACGCGCTACACGCTTCAAAAGACCACATGCGTGTTGTTATACAGTCTCCTGATACAGACATGGCAGTACTTAGTATATATACGTATCGTTCGCTTCACTGTTCTGAACTATGGTTCCGTACGAGCACAAAGGACAAATTGCGATACATACCAATACATACAGTTGCTCAAGTACTGGGCCCAGCTATCTGTCTGTCTTTGCCTGGATTTCATTCTCTCACAGGTTGTGATAGCACTAGTGCATTATTTGGAGTCGCTAAGAGAAAAGCATTCAATCTCTTAAAGTCATCTGAATGTCATCAGCTTAGCTTAGCCCAACTCGGCGAACATGTTGACTTATCACCGAATACTGCAATTCTATGCGAGAAATTTGTCTATGAGTTGTATACCACCAGGGATGTGGGAAAGACAGCTGATGAAACCCGTTATTAGCTCTTTTGTCAAACGAGACAAAGAAATGAAAATCTTCCACCTACATCGAATAATCTAAAGCATCACACCGAAAGGGCCAATTTTCAAGCTCTTGTTTGGAGACGTTCATTGCAAGCTGTTCAGAATCTTCCATCTCCAAATGGACATGGCTGGAGTATAGTGGATGGTCTACTCAAGCCTGTTCTAATGTCAAAGGATCCTGCTCCATTTGGATTAATTGAACTCACATCATGTAGATGTCAAAAGTCTGCCTGCAAAAGAACAGATCTCTGTCAATGCAAGGCTAACAATCTACTCTGCACTGAAGCATGCCTTTGTATGGGAGGTGAAATGTGTGACAATGTTCAGCATACAATTGTCGAAGATGACTCTGACACGGATGAGTAACATTCTCTCATTTGCTCACGTGATAAATATGTCCTGCCAGATTGTGTAGACATGCACTGCATGTCAGTTAAAAGTTTAATTATGAAAAATGTAGAAAACATGGGCATTGTTGTAGCTAAGGTATTGCTAGTCACAAGAAGACCTAAGTGCCCCAATATGTACAAAGCAACATACGGGTGTCTTAAACGAGGTTGATTATGTATAAATCCGCGATATACGATCACTCCTTTCCATTTTGGTATATATATATAAATATTATTATTTAGCAGTGCTTCCTACTTTGGCAGGGGAATATACATAATAAGTATAAGAAGACACAAGGGGGCATGTATGTAAATCGGCACTTTAACTATCACCGCTCGGAAACCTCTGATAGTTTCTCAGGGTCGGATCCGGTCAACGTGTCGATTGGGAACCCAATCATGTAATAAGCCATGAGGCTGGTGGATGCATGGAAAGAGACATTAACTTGCTATATATAAGAGGCCCTATAGGTCACTTGGCCAATTTCACACAACCTTTCCGGAGCATGGGGCTACATTACCACAACAACCGGAAAAGAGGTGTACACTATGCGTCTCTGACGAAGAAATTGCCCCTAACCGCTTTAACCATATCCTATCGAGCTGAATAGCCAGGTTTAATCGGTAACATGTCACGCTCAAACAATTAGAGCATGATCAGCGACCTCAGTGTAAACATGATGCTGGCGGGAATTGTGATGCGGATATCTGTTGCTGTATAGTATTTCCTAGCATACTGCGGTCTAGAGTTTTTATAAATAAACAAATATATGAACTAGATGACTACTTGCCATATGCACAACTAACCAATACAAAACTAACGGATACGAAGATGGTGAAATGATAATTAAAGTATCGCAGGTCACTAGACCTTACGGTGCTGCTGTCCTAGGACCGGTACGGTACCTATAGGTCATCAGTACCTCTATACGGAAATAATTAACCATTTATAATTAAACGTACAATAGTATAGCTGCTTGAATACATATTGGTCATCGGTACGGAACAAGTTCACTAGTTACTGAAATCGAGGCGCTACTACACCTGTAGCGCAAGATGACACATTCTCAGAGCTGGAACGATTTCCGCAGGAAGACATCGCAGGCAGGTCTCCACAAGCACATCTCAGCAGGCAGGTCTCCACAGGCTGACTTCTCCAGACAGGCAGGATACGATACCTTCTCAGGACAGGTAACGGAACAATTCAAGAATGTCCACTAGATAATCTTATAGCTGATACATAATCACTGCAGAGGTTGTAAAGATTTCCGTCCGGCGACGGAGGCATGAAACTTAACACTTTCAAAATAATCTTCTCTTGGCCTGCAAATGGACACGGATTAACCAAAAATGTAGGTTTCTTTATCATTAGCACTTTAATCGCCAAACCGGTAAGAAAAACACGTTACAAACGATTTTCCCAAATTCCAGTTATAAACCTCTTTTGGTCAGCAAAATGGTCATTCACTGTGCAATAATTTCAATTTTATTGAAAACTCTTGACAAAGGGTTTAATTGACAAAAGTCGCCTTTTGAGCGCTTTGAGGCGCGGTTGACACAAGGGGGGGGGGTGTGTTAAAATAACAGTATAAACCCACGATAAGCGGTTTAAGTGTATGGTTCCGTTTATTAAATCTTTTCTTGAAATTTTAATATTTCTTGAATTTATAATGTGTATCTTCTTGGATATCGAATGGGCACTATATTGTTAGAATTGATGTTAAAATGGCAGTATTGACCCACAAGAAGCGTTTTATGGGAATAGTTCCGTATATCAAATCCGCGATATAAATAGAAATGGACGAGACATTGGTAAAGTAAAACACGCCTCTGTTCAATGACAATGGATGAATCAAGTTTTAGCTATGCCTGCCCATTACTAGCTACTAAAGATATAAGACTCGTACAACTTTCCGGACTATTAAGCGTTTATGACCGACATAATCACATCATTAATTTTCTTACAGTTCTGTCTACTCACTTTTTTCTCATTCTCTTTCCATTGCCTTTCCATTCCTTGTAGTTTCTTTCATTTCTTCCCATTCGCTTCCCTTTCTCTGCCAGTCGCTCATGTCTTTCTGCAGCATACCGCTGACTGGATGTCTTCTTTTCAACTTCGCTGTATCTCTAGGGTACGTATTTCTTTTGCTTTTCTCTCAATATCCTTGCAGGGTTTTTTCCTTTTCTCTATTCTTCCCATCTTTTTCTTTCTATCTTTAACTCTTTTACTCCAGATTTTCCCAAAGCGGACAAGTCTTCTATCACACACACGCACGCACGTACGTACGTACGCACGCACGCACGCACGCACGCACGCACGCACGCACGCACGCACTCACGCACGCACGCACGCACGCACGCACGCACGCACGCACGCACGCACGCACGCACGCACGCACGCACGCACGCACGCACGCACGCACGCACGCACGCACGCACGCACGCACGCACGCACGCACGCACTCACGCACCACGCCACTGCTGAGACTGGATTGTTTCTGAATACCTGACAAATTATTTACATGATTATTGTAAACATCGACATAAGTCGCAACGGTCTGATATGCATTGACATGCTGTTCACGATTCCTGTACCTCCAGAAATGCATTGCTAGTGTGAATGTAAGGGCAGACATACCTCTTCGTGTTTCATTTACCAAATATTGATCCTATGACTGATTGCTAATGTGATCACTGGTTAAACACATGTCCCATTATTCTTAACTCACTGCAGTGATTTATATTTGACAAGTCATCGATTTTACCGTTCTCTTGAAGTTGTTGGCATCTGCATCATTGCTATTTTGTTTAACTGCGTTTCTCATGGAGCAGTGTCTGCTTGGTGCTCTTGTAAAAAATGTGGGTGATTATGGGAGCTAAGTAAGGAGGGTATTAAAAGAGACATACATTCAAAAGAGGGCCAAATGTGATTAGTAAGACAGACTAGATTAAAATATGGTATTGATACGATCACTTACGCCATCTTATATCCACTCAGTAGAATAGGCGATGCGTGTAGGATTACCAGGATTATAGTATAATCAATTTATCGGGCCGTTGCTTTCGCAGGAAGAAAGGGCGAATTACAATTGACCATCACTATCAGAAGAAATTCGAGCACCTCGGCACAAATACACAAGTTAATAATACTAACATCACACATACATTTACGTCGATGAAATCTCCATCCGATCATACTATAAGAGACACAATGTTCAATGCTATATAGGTATGCGTTCCAAATCCAAGGAAAGTGTCTTAAATCTTGCATCATCTCCATATTGTACTTTGGCATTCTGCTTATGATCTCATGTAAGACCTTTTCGCCCAATGCTGAGTATAGAACACATTTATATATCCTCTTTGATACAGATGCCATAAGGAAATGATATTTATACTCATCAAGTGACATACCCATACATAATTATTCAATTTTGACCCAGTCTGGGTAACCATATTTCTGCTCATGTGTTATGCATGATAATGTGTAAACAGTCTTGCTATAACCAGTTTCTGTTGATGAGTGCAAGGGCGTGCAACTATCATACTCTCCCCTCCCCCTCCCCCTCTCTCTCTCTCTCTCTTTCTCTCTTTCTCTCTTTCTCTCTCTCTCCCTCCCTCCCTCCCTTCCTCCCTCCCTTCCTCTCTCCCTCCCCCACCTATCTTTTTCACCCACCACCCCCCTCTCACTCTCTCTCTCTCTCTCTCTCTCTCACTCTCTCTCTCTCTCTCCCTCTCTCTCTTTACTAACCCACGTCGTAACTTGTATAATGAGACGCCATGGACTCGCCATCGGCAGAATAAGTGTTATGTATGTGATTAGTAGTTTCGCAGCATAGTCATATTGTCTTCCAGATAATAAAGCATTGCAAGGAGGAGTAGAGACTGACATTTGAATATCAAGAAACGCTAGATTAAACGCTTTATTAAAATTTCCATCAGTGCCTCGAAAACTAGTAGAAGCTATGTGGGAGCAAGTGGGACATGAATAGACTTAAGGTGACACAGTGTGAAAATAATAGAAAAGGATATCAATACATTAATTATTAATATTGGTGAGCGCGGATTTAAAACTTTCCTAATGAAGGCAGCCAAAACCCGACCTCTGTAGTGGTCTTGAGATCTCTCCATTTTCAATACAAAGACAATACTTCTTTTGAAAATTTACTGATGGAGTCATTCCGGGGTTAAATTTTCCAAAATAATCTGCTTTTAACTTGCAATTTCAATAAGCAAATTACAAGTTAAAAGTAGATTATTTCAATAAGCAAATATTTACTTAAAGCAAAAAACTGGTTTGGGCAAATTTAGCCATTAAATGGGTAGAGAGGATGGAACACGTATCCCGCATCGCCCCCATTTTACTCCAAGACATTTCTGTGGCAGTTTATCAGTTTGCTGCTTCGTGTAACATGTAAAACAATGTGCTAAAGGCCTAAAGGTATTCTCTTCTGATTTCTGTGAAATTGTGGTACTGGTATTCCAGCTCCATAGTCTGAGTAAAATACATGTTTGAAAAGCAAAAGAATTATTCTCTCTTCCGCCCGAAGAGACATGAAAATAAAACATGGCATGATATAGACATGAAATATCTGCTTTTCATCTTAGCGGTCATGGAGTGGTAACACGTGTATCTATAGGGTAGCCATTCTAGAAGCCCGCCAGGAGCTACTCCATTAAATTCTTCCAGGATTTTCCCCTGGTAGCTGAAGTTTGACTTGTATTAGAAGTTGGATCTATTATGTTAATATAAATTAATTCTTTTATTGCTAGTGTCATTTATTGTGCATTGCATCAAAGGAAAAACTCACCTCATGTTATGTTGGATTTGTAAGTGATACACTATTGCCGACATAAATTAAGCATGGTATTTTTAGGTGTGCATCCTGTGGGCAAATATAGCTTTTTATGTTTTAATAGATAAATATTGGTAGATTTCCCCACTCTATGAATGCTGCCATGGATTATTACTCAACAAATCTGAAAAATGTAAGTCATCCATCCAACTACGTACTCTAAGATATTTGAAGCCAGTTACTACCGTATATAGATTCAGTTACTAAGCAGTCATGCTTCATAGAAAGACAGAAATATCACATTTGTTTGTAATAACCATCAGTCAGGTCTTACTATGCTATGCCCGCTCAGTTCTAGCTAACTGCGTGTAATACATGTGTTGGAATCAATGATGAATCTCTATAAACTTGAATTCCCTGAATATCGAGTTCAAGGTAACTATACAGATACGTTGTTGAATATTCTGAAACTAATTCGACTGGGCGCTTTTTGCTGTATATGGCAGCAAGAGATACCCCCGCCCAGCCTCACACCCCAGTAAAATTAGTTTGAAAACACTCAATCGAATATTTATTGAATGATACATTCAGAAAAGGCATACAGACGTCGAAACAGACTATTGCCGCATTCGTGACAGACTTATACTATTTTAAAAACATTTATTTGATAGCGAATTATATACAACTGGATGGCACGTGGAGAACCTCATTCCCATTTTTCTTTATCAATCTACATATGTGTCCAGATTCCATTTCAGCACATGTTGGCCTCAAGTCACGTGTCATGGCAAACTTCCATACCTGTCCTTGATCAACAATGTTGACCACGTTGACAATGCAACACAGAAAGGCAATCAAGTCAAAATAGTCATACTTGACTTGAAAATATAATACTTTAGCAATATGGTAATGATTAAGAATCTTGCAATATTCAGCAACACATCCAGCAACACACCTTTCCTAAATTCAGCAACACATCAGGCAACTCACCTTTCCAACGACATCAGTAACAGAGAGTAATATTCAGCAACACACCAAGCAACACACCTTTCCAAAGGCATCAATAACAGAGAGTAATATTCAGCAACACACCAAGCAACACACCTTTCAAAAGACATCAGTAACGTAGAGTAATATTCAGCAACACATCAAGCAACACACCTTTCAAAAGACATTAATAACAGAGAGTAATATTCAGCAACACATCAAACAACACACATTTGCAAAGACATCAGTAACAGAGAGTAATATTCAGCAACGCGTACAGCAACACACCTTTCCAAAGACATCAGCAACAGAGAGTAATATTCAGCAACACATACAGCAACACACCCTTCCAATCGTCTCACAAACAGAGGCCAATATTCAGCACTTTGCCCGATACAGTTGTACCTCAATGTCATGGTCACTCTGTTTAAAAAATAAATCTAGTTATAGGCATTAACCTTAGCATGATAACTTTATAATGCACACTTGACAAGGACGCTCCTGATCTCATCATGAATACCAGTCCCCAGGACCAATTAATTCCGTACCATAGATCAAGACGATATGTGCAATTTAGATAATTTCGCGGTGTGACATATCTGTCACACGTGTGTGGCATATCTGAACCGGTTAGTCATATAACAGTGTAGGTTTTCACGAATTTCTTTTACCTGCATAATTAAATTGTCTGGATGATGCCTTTGCGGGAAATATGGATGGTGATGGGAGCCAAACCTGGAGAGGGAGAGCCGCATTTGTGCTTAACAAGAGGCACTAGATTTAATAAGTTAATGGTATCATCACCAACGCAATCGTATATGCACTCAGTATAATGTATACTCAGTATAATATGACTATTCGGCTTATATAATCAAATTGTCTGGCTGTAGCTCTCGCAGGAAGAAAGGACGACTTAGAATTCAATATATACAGAAATGTAGAGAGTGGAGATAGCAAACTGATTCATGAATAGACACGAGCGGAGATAACATTCGTCTCCACCAAATATACATGAGCAACTACGGGATATAAACGGGGTAGTACGTCGGCAAACTCTAGCAAAGCATGCATAAATATCCCACACATATTACCGATGCAATGCTGAAGATATTCGGACATCTTAGCACCAGGGCATGAGCTATCAAGACCGACATTACACATACATTTACATCGATATCCACCAGGACACAATGTACCTGGCTATGTATCTATTCCTTCTGTGATCGAGTATAATTTCTTAATTTAGACTGCACTACATATTGTACCGTGACATTCTGCTTTTGCAATCTCCCTCACAGCATATTTCAGAGGACGTTCATTAGATGCTATTTTGACACGCTGGCTCAAGGCTGCGGGATACACATTTATGTATCCTCTTTAATATGTACGGGCCTAAGGAAATGATATTTATAATCATCTTGAGGAACATACCCAGAGATAATTATTCAATTTTAAGCCAGACCGAGTAACCATATGTGTGCTTGAGTGTCGCCTTCCTTTCGTCCTTTCTTCATCTATGTTGCACATGTTATTGTGAGGAAGGTGTTGCTATAACCAGTTTCTGTTGGGGAGTACACACGCTTGCAACTATCCAGCTTCTAACCTGAACACATGTCTCTCCCTTCAAACCCACATCTCACATCTTGTATAATGTGATGTCATGCACTCGACAGAATAAGTGCTACATTTGTGATTATTAGCTTTACAACATAATCGCATTGTCCTCCTGTCACTCTCTCTGGAAATCTGGACGATGATAACACATTTCTAAGGGGAGTAGACACTGGCATTTTAATAGCAAGAAACGCTAGAATAATTGTATTTTTAATATTGGTCCAATGCATCGAACAATATTACAGATCAGCTGGGAGCTGAAAGGTGGGATGCAGTGAAAAGGTAATAGAGTGATGAATACATCAATAATTGATGAATACATCTTTAGCTATTCCCGCCTATCTCTGAGTAAGCCCCACCCAGCCTTGCGCGCATTGGGGTCGATTTATATATGGTACTTTGAGCCCTGAACTTCCAGAATGCAAATTTCAAGGTTAATTTATAGGTACACTGTTGACATTTTTTAAACAAAGATGACTGGATGCTGCTGCTACCAATAGATTCATCCATTAATATTAGCAGGCGCGGTTTTAAAGGGGGTTAGCACACATAGCCGGCGCCATCCCATTTGCTCCAAGATATTTTAGCAGTTGCTAATTTCTTCCGTTTGAAATAGCCAACTATGTAAAATAACTTGCTGACGGTGTACGTCGTATTCTGATTACTGAGGAAGTGAGGTACTCACTGGTACTGAAAGGCTCAAAGGTTTAAAATACGTTTTTGAAAATCAAAATAATCACGCCTCCTCCTATGACATGAGCTATCGGCTTTTCATCTTAGAGTGTCTATGGTGTGGATAAACCCATATATCTCATGAGTACCAAGTCTAGGACCACCCAGTAGCCATAGCCGTAAATAATTCATGGATCCGCATATGCTCGCTGAATTTTGATTTGCACTAGATGCTGTATCCACTATCATAGTAATTAATACCTGTAAAATGTGTCTCTTTTATTGTGTTTATGCAGACCATCAATGGAAAATTGACGTCTTTTATGCCGAATAAGAAAGTGATGCAATATGCTAGGCATAGATTAAGCATGGTATTGTTTCATGTGCATTCTACAGTCAACGAGATTATCATGTTTTAATAGATAAATAGTGATACATTTCTCCATAATGTGAAGGCTGAGATCTATTATTTTTCAACAATCCCAAAAAGGTGCGTTGTAGATCTGCCTATGTATTCTAAGACGTTTGAGGCTCGTTATTACATTTTATAGATTCAGGTTCATATTTACTTAACATTACTCAATCATCCTTCAAGGAATTACAAAAGGAACGCACGTGTTTGCAAAAAAGATTTGACATGTCAAAATATGCAATCCCTGTCCATTTCTACGTAAGATCTGCTAACTTGGTACGTGCACTAAAATCAATTTTGAATCAGTTTGAATCTTGAATTTCAAGAATAACGATTTCAAACTAACTATAAAGAGAAGTTGTTGAATATTGTGAAATTAATTAGAATAGGAGCTGCCTATAACTGCAACATTTTCCAGTAAAATTAGTTTGGAAATACTTTTAATATATTTATCAAATTGTAAATTCACCAAGGACACACAATTCATACTCTTCGTGATAGACCACTGTCAGGTTCGTGACTGATTTATGCCGCGTTCATTGTGACCTCAGTTAACAAGTCATAATTGATTATGACATCAGATACTTGAGTGACAGATCAGATCCCTTCATTAGCAGCGTTGTAACGAGATCACCATTTTATTCACACACGAAAAGTCGAAGCCTGGTTGGTATGCGGGGATATCTTGTTGAGAGCAATTTCCGACTAGGATAAGTGAATACGTTTCTTGAAATTTATTTACCAGGAATCTTTTGTTCTATGAGTATTTGTATTGCTATGTTTGTCAATTTTGTTGTAGCTACATGCAGCGTACAAAGAATGGCTTGTGTGAAGTAACTGTGAAGTAAGATTTGTGGTCCCTTTAGAGACTTGGTACTGGAAGCTGTTGCTGGAATGGCAGCCACATTGCTTTATTCAGGAATATATAATACATGATTATGTATAAACTTTTGTTAACTAGCATTGCTTATTGTCTTTCTTCATGTGGGCGGAATCGCCAGTAATACTATGCATATGTATCACCCGGTCAACTGAACAAGATATATGAGTCCACTGAGCAGTGGCTGGACCTCTATCTGAGTGCTTGGCACTACACCAACTCATAGTTTAGTCACTGAGCTATCCTTTTCGGAATCTGTTGTGGATAATGAAGTGGGCACCAATAGGTAATTAAATCCAAGTTTATAGGCAATGTATCGATATGCTGGTAAATTACACCCCATTAGATTGATTTGACTTCTGATTGATGATGTCGCTATCGACGACGCTGATGATAAATTGAAATGGCGTTGACAAGGATACAAGCAACGCTAAATTCCCCGCGCAGCAGTATATCAAGATTAACAATGACAAGTAGTGGTCAGCTTAAAGGTGATACAACCTGACGACAAAATCAAAGTTATTTGGATAGCAATATCTTGCTTCTGTACAGTGTTGAGGGCCATATGGTAACGATGATGGACGTTCCCTAAGATGATATACTTTGAGGAGGTTGACCAATAGTGCGACGTGGCATCAGCAGTGCACACGCACTGGCATGAGATAGATAGATTAGTCTACTAGAGCAACCCAGGACCAAGAACTATGCCCACAACACATTAATTATTATATATCAGGATAATTAGGCGAGATCAAACATAATCGACCCATTGTACTACGAATATGATTCACCGAGCTTACCACGGTATAATAAGTAACAAAATCGTTACAATCTAAGTAAAATTATCACGAATATTGTAAATCTAATTTGACGGGCAGCTGTTGTTGCAATATATTTATGTTGAAATAGATTCAAAGGAGTCAGCAACGTATCATCTTGACATAAAATTGAGATTCTGATTAGATAATAATATTTTTGCAAGTGATCAAATACGGTATTTATATGCGAGTTTTTACTTTACCTGCTTATTATAGATTGTGCTGATGTGGGAAGCTTTAGGGTTTGAGCTCGTTTATATTACATAATAGCTGACTCCATATTGCCATTGCAAGTCTTGTAAGAGGTCACATTTATTGCCGCTATTATCAAGCTTTAGCCCTGACTACCCTGTATATATTCTTCGTTAACGTACAATCGACATGCAAGTGTTATCACACCATGCCAACTAGCGCATTGAGAGTTTTGTGCTGATAAAGATATTACTTGCAATTAGAACTATGATAAAAATCTGCACTCATCACAGTGTATTTATTTACATAGCCGACACTATATATTGACAACGATATCTTATATACTATTGGACGTAGCAAGCAGCAAGACGTTGGCGTAGTGATATCTAATGCCGTGAGGACGATCATATTCTGATTGGTCAATATAAAATTAATGTCGCATGATAGCAATCAATGTTGTTGCATTATTAACCAGGTTCATTGATATGGAATTATCTAAAAGCATTTGGTTATATGATAATAACTTCGATCGATAGATGCATGTTCCCAATTTTTGTGGATTTTCCGGATTTTCAAGATCTTTTAATCACGCGCACAGTTCTGATATACTAGTGTACGGCGACACACTGTCCTGTGCTATAATTTGATCCGGATCCGAGTTCTTTTATTTAGATCACAGCCAACATCTGGAAATCCTTTTGCACGACAAGTTTCTTAAATCTGTTAAAATCTTAACCAAATCGGATTAGTAATTTTTTAGATACAGACAAAAATATGTGTTGGCTGGCTGCCTGTCTGGCTGGCTGGCTGACCGGGCGAACTGGCTGGCTGGCCTGGCTGGCTTGCTTGCCATGCGACCAACCGACTGACCGACTGATCGACCGACTGATCGACTGACTGACCGACCGACTGTCCGTCAGTCTGTCTGCTGTTCAAATCTTAACACACCGACGGAGATTGGCATGCAATGTGATTCTCTATAATCATTTACAGCCGTGCTTAATCACGTAAAACATTATCTCGAATCTATTTGCAGACATATTTTTTTCAAATGGCATGTGAATCATTGGTATCATTTTAAAGCTTCTTCCCAATCTCAGAGACAACAGTGTTCGAGCTCGAGAAGATGCCTCGTGAAATCGTTTCCCAGAAGAAATCATTAAGTATTCTCCGTAATCACAGAAATACATTATAAATTAATGCCAATTTTCCAGCGCTCAGATATAAGCTCCCATTTTTCCATGCAAGATATTAAATTCATAAACAGAGCTGAGCCAAAATCGTTCATTTAGCATATCATGTGTTCGCAATATGTCACCATTATCCATCAAATTACATAAAGCCAATACATTTTGTCAAGACATTTAAATTGCAAAACTTGTTCTAAGCACACGTATACAAATATATAATTCGCAGTACACATATTCAAATATATTATTCGCAGTACATATATACAAATATATTATTCGCAGTACACATATACAAATATGTTATTCGCAGTACATATATACAAATCTATCTTTAGAATGTATAATATTATGCCTATATAGCCTTGTCGTAGATCAGTTTCACATTACGTATTGGCTGCCGAGAAATACGAACCTTTGATACACAAATATATATCTAAATAGATAGATATTTGTGTATCAAATGTTCGTATTTCTCGGCAATATATATGTACACAGATATGCCTGGTAGAGAATGTCTATGGACCTGATGGACATTCAACACTGATCATGACATACAAAATGTAAACCTTCAGTGCGTGAACCTGCCTTGAAAAGCGTCTTTCACGCGCGCACAGCATTTGATAAATTGCACCATTGCCGCACGCCGAAAATGTTTTTTTTGCTACTGAATGCTGTTTCTATTTATTCAGAAAGATTACAATCACTACTTGGCTGGATGCTAACGAAATTATCTGACCGGGTGTTCTTGCTGCGTATAACCAATCAAATTAGGTTCAAAATATTCAACATAATGTGTACGATGTAGTAGAGGCATACACTTCGTACACTTGATGGACTATTTATTGTCCATGGTGGACCCAGGTACGTTATTAACTACACACGCTGCTTGTAACCGTGGCCTACATGTGACATAATTGGTTATGATGTCATATACTTGAGTGGCCGATCGGATCTATCCATGGACCCGTTCGCTCACCTATATTGAGAATTGATATTTTTCACACGGCACCCACTCATAATATAACTATACTTGATGTTCGCCTGCAGTGTTAGTCATGATTCTCATGTTGCTGGTGTTCTTTTACCTCAGTGGCCTGGCTACAATTGCTAATTTTCTTGGGATCATTTAGATTTTACCAGCGCGCCCAATTGTGCTTAAGCTTGAGAACTACTATACATATTGACAGAAATATATACGATTCGAATGTTCTATGTCTTGTATTATCTAGGTCTGCCATTCTTCTAACTGGTGTTTTCTTACTAAACGACACTGGCAACACAATTTCCCCAGTTTGACAATTAACCTTGAGGGACCGAGTGGGGTCATTTATGATCCCTGTCGTATACTTCTATGTGTCGTTTTCACATTTTTTCTCGGAAAATTATTTCCTACCATGAGTTTGTCAATCTACTTGTCCTACAACTGTTCATAGTTTTTTGCAGCGATCGGCCAATTGGTGTGGTGAGGAAAATGACAATTTGTGTGGGGTCAAAAATGAACCCAGAAATTTGTGCCAGTCATTTATAACTCCAGATAGATGTGTAGGTTTTTAACATTATAGGCCTATGTTTTATTGTAATTTTCCATTTCTAACCACTACTTTGTACTGTGTTGCAGTGAACCATGGCTAACAGACCTAGAGTAGCAAGATTTACAGCTGCGGAAGCATTGAGACTAATACAAGATGCCCAAAGTGATGATGAAAATAGCTCAATTGATGGAGATGAGGCGGCATCGGACAATGATGATCATATATCTGAGATGTCAGACCATTCTGATATAGAATCTGACCATGAGGGACATCTGATACCCGTGGCACCTCAGGCAGGTGATCAAGATATGCCTCAAAGGGGAGCAGAGAGAGGCCGGACACAGACTCGTGGTGGAGCGAGAGCTCGTGGACGGGCACGTGGGCGAGCCCGTGGAACAGGCTGTGGTCAAGATCAGCCCCAAGCAGCCCAACCAGATAATCAGACTGTGGAAATAATGAGCCTCCTGATCAGGGTAGACCATACATGCAGAAATGGAACACTCTTGGAGAGAAATCCTCCTCCTGCAGGTCGCCGTCGTGAGCAGGACATCATCCGGAATGCACCGAGCATAACTAATGAGGCACTATGTGACAACATCCAGTCAGTGTTTTCATTCTTTGTTACAACAGAAATAGTAGAGCTTATTGCCTAGAAACCAATAGAGAGGCTAGACACAAAATTAGAGAGTGGAATGAGAATCATCATGAAAATCAAAGAGAAGAGTGGAAACCAGTTGATAGCACTGAGATCAAGGCAGTTATTGACATTTGTATTATTGCAGGGTTGTTCAAAAGCAACCATCAACCACAAACATCCCTTTGGTCTCAAGCAGATGGAAGACCGGTTTTCAAAGCCACAATGTCCAGAACACGGTTCAGAGACATCCTGAAGTGCATGCGGTTTGACAACCGAGCGACCAGAGCAGCCAGGCAGGCCACGGACAAGCTTGCTGCTTTCAGGAATATTTGGAGAATGTTTGTCGCCCAACTACCCAAATACTACATCCCTGGTAGTGATCTCTGTGTGGACGAACAGTTGGTAGCTTTCAGAGGCAGATGCGGTTTCAGGCAACACATCCCTTCTAAACCAGCCAGGTGCGGCATAAAGATCTGGTGGAATTGCGATGCCGAAACATGTTAACCCTTGAAAGGAGACGTGTATCTGGGTAGGCAACCAGGTGAAAAGCGAGAGGTTGGCCAAGGGGTAAGAGTTGTCAGAGATCTCACATCACCCTGGTGCAGAAGTGGAAGAAATGTTATGGCTGACAATTTCTTCACCTCAGTCCCCCTTGCGGAAGAGCTATTGAATGATGGGCTTACCTATATGGGCACTATTAGGTCAAATAAGCCACATCTCCCAGATGAAATGAAAGCTAACAACAGGAGAGAAGAGCACAGCTCAATGTTCGGATTCCATGACCAGCTTACTCTTATTTCATATGTACCAGCCCGAGGCAAAGCAGTATTGCCACCCAACCATGCACCATGACAAGAGTGTTAGTGGTGATCAGCGAAAGCTAGAGGTAATCCTGCATTATAATAACACCAAGAGCGGGGTAGACAACCTTGACCACTTGGCTACAATGCACACCTCTCGACGCAAGATCAACAGATGGCCAAGGGTCTTATTCTTCAACATGGTAGACATTGCAGGAATTGCTGCCTTCATCATCTGGCTTGGAAACTTCCCTGATTGGAAAGCTTCAGAAGGCACCCGTAGGCGTCGGGTCTTCCTCGGAGAGCTTGTGTATGGACTCGTCAAGCCACATGTCGAGTGAAGGTCACAGATTCCAAACCTCCATTCAGCCACTAGAGAAGCAATGGCACGCATTGGTGTAGGACCTGCTGCCCCTGCAGAGCCGAGTGAAGTGGATGCAGTACCCGGCAAACGCAAACGCTGCGTCTGCCCGCGCAAGACTGACAGGAAAGTGTCACGCGAATTTGCTATCTGCAACAAGCCAGTGTGCCCAGAACATAGTCAGAGACAAATTGTGTGTGAAGATTGTGCCTGAGATATAGCTATTAGTGCTTTGCTGAATCTCGTTACCATGCCATTACAGTAATTTGTGGTAACTAGACATCTCATTCGTGACAGTTACAATTTTCAGACATTTTAGTAATTTAAATACTTTGGTTGCTTTCTGCATATCACAATTAATAAAAAAAACAACCAAAACTTAATGCATTAGAACCTTTTAGAATATTTGTCTTAAATACAGGGAATGGTTAGGTATCCTAAACACAAAAAGAGCCATTAAAAACCTGATTTCCTGTATAAAATATAATGGGGTCATAAATGACCCCACTCGGTCATTTTAGTCGCTAAAATAGCTTGGTCGTTTGAGGGTTAATGTGCGATAAAGTAGATCTAGATTCCGCATTGCCATTTTGAGACTAGCCATGCCATTAATTCATAATACCAGCCCATCTCCCATGAGTTATGTGTGAAGTATTAGTGAAGGCACATGCTGTATAATCGCACCATCTATGAACATTTAGTGGTAACAGATTAAGCAATGATGGTTTATTCCATTCCTAATGTATCTATCTGTCACTGCCATTATTGAGTCTGGGTTAATAATTGATAATCGATGGGAATAGCGTGTCGCGGGTGGCAAGATAAATTCATTGTAGTGCCACAGAAACAATACTTGTAGACACATTTGTTTTCCATTTTCACGAGTCAGTGCTTCACGGGGTAAAGCTTGATCGTTTTCGATGTTAGAACTTATACTTTTATAATCGTGCTCGCTAAGGTCGCTAGTATCTAGAACAATGTACTTGATATGATGATCATTTCCAGCAATGCTGTCATAGTATTTACAATGTAAATGAAACTTTTAGAATGTCTTAGCTCATTGACTGTGATGGTGCAGTTTCACTGACTGACCAGTATACTGTAATTTTCAGCATCCGCCTGTCTAATAGCTGCTGCTTATTTGCGAGACGGCATCAGCGACACCATTTCCATAGCGTAACCCTCTCGCTATTGATCCAGTTCATATTGCAGTTCCTTTTACACTGTTATGGATGCTGATGCTTCTTGTATTCGGAATACATATTTGTTTATGATATCAGTTAAATAAATATAGTGAAACATCTAGGCACATTGGTAAATCATCCTCTGCCAGAAGGAAGTCAATCTATTTTACAAGGTTGGGTGGGATTACTGATTAAATAGGGCATTACTTTGTTTGCTGGATCCTGGAGATTGTTGACTTAATTCTAGAGCTCTCTAGAGCTGTATATTATCACCAGCTACTTTATACTCTTTTATTCCGAATCACCATTCCCCAATGAACCTTTCCAGTGTTCGCTATGTCCCGCCCTTCTCTAGCTAATCCCCACCCACAACTCACTCGTGTTGGGATCGATCAATCACTGAACACCATGACTATCAATTTCCAAAATAAAACACCTGTTGAATATTTTGAAAGTAATTTGAGTGGGTGCTGCTGCTGCCTAAGGCAGTAACCGCACCCAGTCAAATTACTTTCAAAATATTCAACAGCATGTTTATTAAATAGCAAAAGCATACAACGTTTCGGGCCATTTGAGATTTGATGACTGTATATATGGAGCCCTTTGTGACGTAATCATTGTGACGTCATCATACACGCGCTGAGATAATTATGACGTCATACGGGGTCAGCTGGTGGATGGACACTCTGGAAAGGGGCATTGTCTCTCGTGTCTAACGTACTTTCACCATGGTCAGGAATGCTACAAATGTGTTGCCCTTTTCAATCATCACTCCATAATATGAATAGCTGAATGAGATAATAATATCCTATAACATGAATGAGAAACTTCGCATGTACAAGTTTTATAGGGCAATGCAAATGTCAAGAATGATATTTGACAACAGGTTCACGGTTATCAGACTTTCATTTGCACGAGCCAGTGCTTTACATGGTAAAGCCTTCTTGTATTCGATCTTGAAACTGGAAATTTTAAAATCCTTTTTGCTAAGGTCGCTAATATCTTCTTCTTCTTGCGCTCATCTTTCTCATGATAATAACCTTAGACTGTTTTCCTTATCTGGAGCATGAACGCTGAAGTGGTAATCTAACTGTTTCTTCTCTTCAAAAGATACTTCAATAGGCCAGAAGCTTCTCCTAGCCTGTTCATATCGCTGGCCGTGCTGCAAGAGATGTTCTGCTGTTTCCTCTGCCTGCTGACACTCCCAAAGTGCAGAATCTGTAATTTTGAGACGGTGAAGATGTGAATTGCTAGCATCTAGAACAATGTATTCGATGCGATTTCATTTCCAGCAATGCTATACTCAGTACTAAAGCTAAATGAAGTCTTTTAGAATTCCGTAGCTTCTCATTAACTCTGATGATCATGATATCGCATTTCGGAAGATCAATCTCTGCTCTGAATTACAATCATCTTGTACAAGCCTTTAAATAGTAATAGTAACATGACTGTTATGTATATTGACTGAAACATTCAAGATTTGCAATTTCACTGATTGACTGGTATCCTGTATTTTTAGTATCGACCTGTTTGATAGCGGCTGCATATTTGAGAGATGGTGTCAGCAACACCATTTCCAAAGCATACTCCTGTCTGTATTAATCCAGTTCATATTGCCTTTCCATTTACGCATTTTTGTATGCTGATGGTGGTTCTATTCTGAATACATATTCTGTATAGTCCTTTATTCTCAGACACCATTCTTAAAATTGCATTGGCCATATAATTGGATTTTAACATGTTTTCAACATGGGCATGGCTACTACAAAGGCGTTGCTCATTTCAACCCCACTGCCTGATAAACGGGTGACTGCGATTATAATATAATATGACATATCTGGGAAACTTTGACAGTCGACAAGCAGACAGACCTTCTCTAGGCCACTGTCAAGAATAAAATTTTACAAACATTATTGGCGTAATGCACTGATTCTGTTCAAAGGACATACGTTATGCCATAGAGCACTCAATGGCTTATTGAATTTTATCAACACAAATCGCCATGCACAATTTAAGAGTAACATATCAAAAAACTTTAGACGCCTATAACATCGATGTGCAATTAATGAGATATTGCTGAATGTGATTCTTGCGCCTCATTCTCGTGCTTAGAATATTCACACATATATGCTGTTGGACATTTCGAAGATAATTTGACTGGAGCCCGTTGCTGCGTTACTATCTTCAAGGTATTTAACATGATGTTATTTAAGATTTAATTGACGTTCTCGTATCAGCTCATAAAGATTCGAATGGTTACGTAGTATTAAGTAGATTAGATCTATAACTAGGCCATTCTCCATTGGAACAAGTGTCTAACTTTTAACAATGCACTGCAGGATGAGTGATTCTCGCCTCAAACCTAACATGCCCAAGACTATGGAGAGTTGCTTGAATCCATTAATTAGACACGCCTTGATTAATAAGAAAAGACAACTTTATCTAACACAAAGTGGAATACTCCAGGATTATGATAGAGACCATCGATAATACATGATTAGACCACAATATACATGAATGCATGAGCCCACACTCGGGCTGATCAAACGCTGGCATAGATATTCTGGCTATGCTTTCAATTTAAATGTAAACACATCGTTGAATCTAAAAACAAAACTAAACTTGGAGAGAGAGAGAGAGCGTGCGAGGCAACATGATTTCTCCTAGATGGAAGTTGCAATGCATTATGATAATTGAGACAGACAACTCAATTCCCAAATGTTTGATACACTGAGAGTATTACTGTCATATCGATAGTCTGGCGTCGTTTTGGGTTAAATGAATTAGCCAGAATATAGACTCATGAATATAGAATATAATAGACACTTTTCGCAATTGAATATCAGATTTCTTGAAGATAATTGTATTTTATGTAAAAACATATTATTGAGGCTATTGCAATTTACAAACAATGTATTTTACGATGAACTCTTATTGACATTTGATGTATGTATTTAATGCTCAAAATGAGCAGTTTATTGTAGTTAGGGTTTATTGTAGGGTATTGTCTTCTAGAGATTATGATGTCACTTGATGTTGTAATCTTAATTTACCACTTTATTTATGCTGGTGCTTGGATTTAAAAAAAGATTTGAATTATTCAGTTCGTTAATCAAATATGGGGAAAATATGTAAATAGATTGATAAGTGGTGTACAAGTTAACCTAAGTGTCTCTTCGGGCTCAGAGTTATAATGAAAGAGGGTACTCTAAAAGCTACTAGCACCATAGGTGTTCTAAAAATCAACATAACTAGGTATGCTGATGCCTCTCTCGTAGTAAAACTGTCAGCAGAACAGAATGCATTATGACTGCGCATCAAGGTGGCCAATGTGAAGATCGTACCAAACTACGTCAGGAATGCAATAACATTCTGCACCACATTGGCGAAAATCTTGCTATCCAACAAGCAGCCTCCCTAGTAGATGAAATCACTGCCATGGATGACTGCCACAAAATGTTTCGGGCAGCCCGAGCTATGAGAGCTACTGACTACACACCACCACTCACTGTCCATAGCCCTGAATGACACCTTATCAGGACTGACCAGGGCAAAGCCGAGGCTATTCGAGAATGGTTAAAGAAACAGTTCACTGACCACGATGATACGCCCTTGCACCCATTCTCAGGAGACCCCAGGCCATTACTAACACCAATTAATACAACAGAAGTTGAGAAGCTACTTAAAGCACTGGAAAATGGACGTGCATCTGGACCTGATGGCATGAGCAATGAACTATTCAAATGTGCAAGTGACATTATCTCAAAACCGATCACGCACCTAATCAATTCAGCTTTTATGCACCACCTTACCATCGACGCTGTAGGTCAAGGCACCCGTGTATCAAGTTACCCAAGCGGAAGGAGCCACATGGCCACCCCCACCACAGCCAATACGTGGTCCATTGTGCTCCTTAACAGCATACAGAAAATCCTATCCAATGTTACTCTATGCCATATTCGAGACAAGATCGATGACTTCACCGGATCATGTCAAAGTGGCTTCAAACGTGGACGCAGCTGCGCAGACACTGTATGGGCCCAACGCATGCTTGTGTCGGTAGTCATATCCAACTACTGGGATTTCCACAAAATGGGCAGTGACATGCCACGAGCCTTCGACACAATTAAGTGCTCAAAGATCCTAGATGCACTACGTCAGGCCGGTTGCAATGAAGATGGGATATGGCTAGTGAGACTACTGCTTGCAGACACAAAAGCTGAGAGTACGAGTCAAGTCAGTGACGTCTGTAGAGTTTGAGACATCTATCGGCTCCCCGCATGGCGATGGTCTATCTCTGTGCTATTCACGTGTTACCTAGCTGCTACATTGAAATCCGTGCAGGAAAATTTAACAAGACCAACACCCACCCCAACCCAATACTTGGCATGCCGCTAGAGATGGAATATGCGGACGATGTGGATTTTATAGACGAGGAAAAAAACCCTTGACGATAGCTCCCAATAGCTGCAAGCAAACTAAAAATTGAGAATCTCTTTATGAATGAATCCAAAACAGAGTTCACCCACATATACCTATCTACAAAGCATGACACTAAGGAAAATGAAGATCCACTCCATGGCAGCGAGCCATGGAGGAAGAGTAAAATCATGGGCTCACTGCTTTGCAGTACTGCTGACATTGTTGCACGCTGCATCATGGGGAACATAGCTTTCCGGTCCATCTGGAAGTTATGGATTCGTAGATCAAAGATGTCCTTGATAAAAAGACTACGTTTATACAATGCAACCTGCGTATCCTTGATGACGTATAACTGTAACAGCTGGGCTGCTCCAAAGGCATTTCTAGACAAACTCGACGCCTGCCACCGCACCCACCTACGCACCATCACTGGACACCGATGGCCAGACAACATAATTTCAACGATGCACTATACAATGTGTGTAATACGTCGCCGCTGTTTGTAAACGTCGCCTAGCAAAGATGGTCCATGTTTGTTTGGCCATGTGCTAAGGATGCCAGAAGACACACCAGCACAGAGAGCCATGGAATTCGCCCTACTCGGAACCAGCAAATACAGAGACATGAGAGGACGTCATTGCATAAATCTGCTAAGCGTACTACGAGGTGACCTCAAGAAAGCAGGACTAGGTACCCTCAAGTCAAGAATGGACCTGGGGAAGCTAAGGATTTTGGTTAAGGACAAGACACAGTAGGGAAAATCGAAGGACTGATTGCAGCTGTAGGATGTTTCTACTACTACAGCCGCAGAAATGCATACATACTCTAAAAAGGATCCATTTTAGGAATTGATTTGCATGTTGAACATGTGTTACTATTGATTCATCTTTGCCGTTGTATACACATCTTGAATCATCGGATGGCATTGTTCAATTTGTGTTGTATTTAGCCTTATTGCCGAGGCTGGTAGTTACAATTGCATTGGAATTTATTTGACATACAACGCCATCTAACTCATGCTTAGTTTGAGAATTCTGATAGCATTGGATGCTCAAATAAATATGATTAGTCAGTAAACGGTATGTAAGACATGGCTGATTCAAGCCTCTCTTGCCAACTATTTGAATTATCAGATGTTATTTTCCAATTATTGTTTTCAACATGAACATGAAAGCTGCACATGCACAGTTTAACAAACACGCCATCGTAGCCTGTGTTTCACTAAACAATTTGATCACAGGAACATGCTGCAACAAGGAGACCCTATTCTTACGTCTTCAAGATCTTTCAAAGTAATTACATAAAAATGTATGCTTAAGGGTGAAAAGAAAAGTATTCCAAAATGTTATGTCATGTCATTAGGAAGCACAGTTATCTGCCATTTTGAAAATTTCATGCAACATGTACTTAGTAAGGACGATGACAGGTGATTGTGTAATCATTCCAATTCAGGAACACCCGTGCACACCACAACCTTCAATGAATTTATTGTCGTTCCTAAGAGTTACATTTTGACACCAGCCATTTCTCTCCAAGACAAGAGCGTTGATTTATTTGAAGCTATTGTCAGCTTTTTTAGGTGTTTATATCAAAAAGCATGTTGCGAACAATTATACATCATCCACTATCACAGTAAATGTGGTGCTTTTGCAGGTAGCACAATCTCAGTTTGATTAACTCCCCAACCCTAAAGAATTGAGTATCTCAATTTCAAGACAACTATATAGGAAAGATTGTGAATAGTTTTTAACCTAATTTATCTGGGAACATAGGTAACAGTATCTCCCATTTAAATTAGTCACAAAGTATTCAAATGTGTTTCACCACCTTTGACATAATTTGTCAATGTCCTTTATTCAGTAAAAAGTAAACTAGTCACATTACTTAGCAAAATAACTGCTCCCCTACCTTAGCTTGATGTCTTAGCTTGTGTGACTTTTGCACATGGTTGGATTACGTCTGGAACAAAGAGATTACAGGGAATCATGCTAGAGGAACTAGAATTAACGCAGTGCATTTATAGTTTTACCTGCAACTGGCAACTAGAATATACCGAACTGCGTCGCTGTCCAATGATCTGTACACTGGTTTTCTGTCGGATAATTTGTCAGATTGTTGTCAGTTTTATCAAGGCTTCCTGTGTCACAATGAAGTCACTAGCTTACTTGTTTGAAAATAACTCAACACAAGCTCTTTGAGATAGCACCAATAAGGATTTAAAACAAGGAGGCAATGAGACCTACACACCTAAGCACTATCGGTTTTAACGTCTTATGAGTATTTTCAGAAAAGCTGGAATACATATACCATCTGATCTTGGCATCAAAAAAATTTCATTCTCTAACGACAATTTACATTCATTCCCATACCGCCAAGAGTCCATAGATTTCCAAACATGATGCACACATTAGAAGCATTGTTAGCCTAATGGCTTCGAGTGATTATGATTTTACTTACGTGGTTTTAATAGCCATCACCTGGAGAACTACGATTTCCATTTTTCTGAAGGTAAACTGGATAGATCATAGCATCACTTTTTATGCTTATCCGATGTATGTTGTAATTTGGTTACAGAAGAAACTTCCTGTGGCTGCTGAAGAGGTGGTTTACATTTGCCTATTTCTGTTTAAGTATTCCTTTATTTCATGAATTTGAAGATATCCATGCGCCAGTCAACATTTTGTGCCCAGTCCCTATTAGACCTTTATCATGATTTCATTTATGCCCATATCATCTGGGTTCTCATCAGTTCCGTTGTTATCAACACGTTTTTTATCACAGTATAACGCTTTGAACCGGAAACACTGAATTCGAAAATTCGTTTACCATTACTTTATTACATGAGTGCTAGTTGATAATTGTGTTATTGAAGTTAAGCCTGAATTTATCAGTTTATTCAGATTATCTACACGAATACAGGGGCGAGCTATTGTTCTTTCCAATTTTAGCTGTGCCCCGCCCATCTCTCTAAGTTCCACCCACACCTCGCTTGTGTTGAGATGAATCGATCTCTGAACTTCCTGATTATCAATTTCCAGAAAAATATACAGGTAACTGTTGAATATTTTAAAACTAATTTGACTGGGTGGTCAAATTAGTTTCAAAATATTCAACAGCATGTTTATTAACCCTTCTTGTGTTGACCTAACTCTTTACTGGTCAAGACCGCCAACACGGACTACGTAGTGGTCTTGAGGAATGTTCATTTTTTCATCCAAGAGATTATGATTTTTGAAAATGTACCACTGGTATGACTGGCTTACTAACCCAGCCAGCCCCTCCGGTGGTAAACTTTCAAAAATAGTCTAGCCAAAATAGACACTAGCCGACAAAAAAATGGATTTTCTTGACCATGTTCATGGCCAAGTCGAAAAAGAAAGTACCTGTAGCCTGTAGTGGTCTTGAGTAATGTATATTGGTACGAGAACACAAAGTTAATTTTGTAAATTTTATTGTAGAAATTATTATTTTCTTGAAAAATCGTGACTATTGACTATTGATATAATTAGAATTGTGGGCGTTTTGAGGCGTCGTTGACACAAGCGGGGTTAAATAGTAGAGATATACAGTTCTTACAACGTATCAGACTATTAAGAGTTAAAGGCGGACATAACAGAATTATTCATGATGTAATGATTATGACGTCATCATACACGCCACTTAGCTGATTGTCACATCATATCAGTCGATGGATACTCTGGAATGGTAAATTACAGTCACGTATATCTCGTTAAAGTACAGGGTCTCTCAATACAAATCAAATAATTTTTTAATCAAATGTATGGGGGTTCCTTAAAATAGATTGTCATTTGGCACCAATGGAAAGTTTTCACACTAGCCAACGGTTTTGTAGAGATAACATGTCCTATTAAAGCTGTCATCCTTTAGTTTTTTAGACTGGGGCATATTAACCATAGAGGCGTACAATGATGTGCTTCTCCTTAATATGATAGTGTCAATTAAAGCGCGTTGAATGCTCTCCAACCATATGAAAGTTAATTATTTCAACAAAAGATCATTAACAAGTGTGTCATAGAAGCACACGGTAAGAGAACTATGCAAAAAGTCATGTAGAGCATGAGCATGATATACCGCTCCAGGCGTGTATTTTATTCTGATATAGCTCCGAGAGTGGCTGCACATTACTGCAAATGAAACCCTCAACTGGAATATCCTATGCTCTGGCATGTTCACACACAGTGGATAATATATAGTTAAACATAGGATTAATCTTAAATTCAATTATTTTCTTTCTGGCATAGAACACTGAGTACATCTATTGTATTCTTGATTAGCAGGAAAGTGCATTATTTAAACCCATTACTCATTACTCAGACTAATAAATACAGTAGACAAAATACTGATGAAGATTTAAATAATGAGCTGATTTTGAGAGAAGGGTTGCATAGTAGAGGTATGTGCATTGAGTGCGCAAATTGATAAATTATATATGAGGATTTACGGCAATGTATGTATGCTTACTGTATTCAGCCGCTTTAGTAGTAGAAACATCCTACAGCTGCAATCAGTCCTTCTTCGCTTTGCCCACTGTATCTGGTCAGTAGACAAAATACTGATGAAGATTTAAATAATGAGCTGATTTTGAGAGAAGGGTTGCATAGTAGAAGTATGTGCATTGAGTGCGCAAATTGATAAATTATATATGAGGATTTACGGCAATGTATGTATGCTTACTGTATTCAGCCGCTTTAGTAGTAGAAACATCCTACAGCTGCAATCAGTCCTTCTTCGCTTTGCCCACTGTATCTGGTCCTCAGCCGAAATCCTTAGCTTCCTCAGATCCATTCTTCATTTGAGTGTACCGAGTCCTGCTTTCTCGAGGTCACCTCATAGCACATTTAGCAGATTTATGCAATGCCGTCCTCTGCTCGCTTTATATTTTCTGGCTCTGAGTAGTGCGAATCCTAAGGCGCTCTGTGCTGGTGTGTATTTTAGCATCCTCAGCACACGGCCAAACATGAACATCTTGTATAGTGTATCATAGGACATTATGCTGTCTAACCGTCTGTGTCCAGTGATGGTGCGTAGGTGTTTGCGGTGGCAGGCATCGAGTTTGTCTAGAGCTGCCTTTGGAGCTGCCCAGCTGATTTAAGGCAATGCAACTAAACAACTGAATATGGAGATGAGGAGTTGGGAAAATCGTGTCTCTATATATTCATTATACATGCTGTATAGTTGGGGACTTGGGAGAGATTAGTTACCGGCAAGTAGTGTCATGTTCTGACTATTATTTGCAGATGACCTTCGGCATGACGAGCCTGACATTTATTTATTGTTGAGTTAACCCAATATATGGGTATTCCTAATGACTAATATGTACATTTAGGTATGTGATGAAATACACAGCGATATTTATGTAATTTATGTATTGTATAGTGATTGCATCGATGATAGCGCCTATAGTTGTTGCTGTTGCTCTCCATGCATGGTAATGAACCAGCATCCCATAGTGATCTACATTGTAAAATATTATATTATCCAATTTGACGGTATGTTGTTGTTGCCACATTAGGTACTTGTCTACTGATGCTCTAACTTGCTATGCAGAACATCGTGCTTGCTTATAACACATGTATTCTAGTACATTTAAACAGAGACATTGTGGGACTCATGTAACATTTAGTGCATTGCACTTTAGACACCAGTTAGCCTGGGTGATAGTGTACTGACTGATTTCCGCCTGTCTAATAAGGCATCTGTGTTTGTAAGGAGCTGAGTATAACAGTCTGCTTAGTATCAACGGATTTTAATCAGAACATCGGAAAGATGATTTGCTGGCATACGATGTATCAACACCGTTTAAGATGTTTCTAAAGACATGGAGCAAAGATTTATCTCGAGCTCATGCATGCCATTAATAATCTAGTTCTCTTTTTATCTCACAATAGGAACATAGGACTATGAATCATGAGTTACACCCTCTCGGAGTCTTTCCAGAAATAATGCATCATGTAGGTGCCAGATCTTAGGTCAACCTATAAATGGAGTTTGATGTATGTGAACGGAGTGAACCCTGATTTGGTTCCATTATAAATGAATAGGACAAGTTTAGCTATCAGCTTGTCAAAGTAGATTGGATTTGAAAGTATGAAAGTATGCCTGGGATTTCCAGTTAACCCAAGGCACACTTTTTGGTGTTAACTGGTCGAATATGCATACTCTTAATTTGGATAATACCGGATGGAACTGGCAACTATTGTGACATGAGAAAATCTTAGAATAAGATCCTGTTGGTCAGTTTATCTCTAACTCTGACACACGTCGTAAGTATCGCAAGAACGTCCTGATTTCTTCACTCACGATACTGCCAGGACATCTTAAAACGGATTACTATGCTTAATATGACTAGTCCATTTGTGAACAATTTGAGAATATAGTCCATGGACATCATTGGAAACAAAAACTGTAGGTGCATTAATATTATAATGAGATAAACCATCTACATCTCAACAATTAACACTATCACATAATTAGCGACAAGCCATACGGTGATTGACACCATAGTAGAATATTTTTTATTGATTTGCTGTTCTGAAACTGTAACGTTCTTGACACACACAAAGTACCAACCAGACAATACTTTAATGCTATCATCGAGATTCCAAATCCATCAGTCACACCAAATGTATCAGTGGGCACGTGAGATACATGACCAATTGCTTGGATAAACCGACAGATCTACTATTTCTAAGTTTAAAATGTGTGAATTTATTGAATCAGACGCCAGTTTGTTGACACATTACATATCATCCAGAGATACTCGAGCCATCTATGACTATCCAACGCTATCAGAGCTTAGGCAATCTTAAATCAATAGGTACTGGCATGCCAAATCCGGGTTATCAGATGCAATCAGCAGATCAAGTCTCTTAATGTGCTAAGCCAAATTTCAACTGACAACAAAGATACATGTAATTTTCAGAAGTTCACCTTTACCTTATTCAAGCATGATGAAAATCGCATACATCGTGAATTGTTGCACGGTTGCCTTCAGCCTTGTAATGGGTACATCCATTCGAAAGTATACGTGTGCCACAAAGCACCTGATCTAATGCATCCAAAGCAGCCAGGCGACGTTATCTAAATAGATAAATTCAACTGAACAAGGAAGTGGAGCAACACGTTTAGAGAGAGAGAGAGAGAGAGAGAGAGAGAGAGAGAGAGAGAGAGAGAGAGAGAGAGAGAGAGAGAGAGAGAGAGAGAGAAAGAGAGAGAGAGAGAGAGAGAGAGAGAGAGAGAGAGAGAGAGACAGAAGCGCTGTTTCGTGGGATGAGATGTACTCACCCATCAGAACGTACTTCGTCTCCGTGAATAAGAGGGAGAGAGTCAGGTGCAAGCCATCAAGGGAGGCCATTAACACCGCCATTCGCAGACTCCGGCCATCAGATCATTGTATGTGCCTAAGTACATTCTGTAACTGACATGACATATCATTATTAAGGGAAACAACACAGTCGATAAAGCAACAATGTACACTGAGGAAAATGGCGATGCCAATGATCTGATAGATGTCGTGCATCTCAACGGCCAGCACAACCACTATGATAAATCAAAGGAAATTGATGCAGCAGGTTCTAAGCATTACAACCAACCACCCGAATCAATGTCTAGCTTAACGCCTAGAAGCGTGAGAGAAGATAGGCTTTTTCAAGACATCTTTATCATGATCTAGTGAATGCAATCATAGCTAGAAATCGGGCCAATATGAACAATAAAGAGTCTAGAAACTGTTTTAATTGTGGAAAACTGGGAACCGTAGCAAGAAATGGTAAAGTGACCAACAGAATTACCAACCAGCCTATTCAAACAACCACTAGTCGAATTAACAGATGCATTGCCAACATAACTTTCAGACACATTCACAATAACTGCCGGTTTGCTGGACATGCAGCCAAACTGGCCATTATGTGAATAGGTGTGTGGCAAACCTGGAGTTGATGGAGGTCTATGCCATCCAACTGACATGGTGTTCTCCAAATGTCAGATGAGATTAGCCATAGCTGCCTGACCCATGACGACGAATACATCGCCGTCATGTTCGTTCTAACCAGAGCGAACACTGATGCACATGGCAGATGTGGCTGTGGTCATGGTTGAAATACTCCCTTTGTGGAATGCTGCCAACATGTAGATAAGGAAAAGCTTTCAGAAGATGGAAGGGGATGCAATTACGCAGGAGTGGCATGACCCAGTTACAACATAGACAATGATAGGAAAAAAGCAGTGGCTGATTACATGTAGATGGGGTAGTGATAGATTCTAGGAAAGAAGAAATGCGGTGGTACGATGCCAAGTATTTAGACACTGCTCATCCCAAAGAATTAGGTAGGAACCCGTTGGTTGAATGTATGATCCCTACTACCTGCCCTTCCATTAAGCAACGTGCGCATATACTCCCTTTACACATTGTGAAAGATACAATTAAAGAGATATTTGAAGCTAGTGTAAATGGCCAGCATCATCACGATTGGTGCTGCCTGTCACACTCGTCCCTAAGAAAGATGGGACGACACACTTCTGCATTTGATATTGTACACCATGCTCAGAGATAACTATCCCATAAAGAATATCTCTGAGATTGTTGACAGTATGCAACGTGTGATGCTGTTTTCCACAATGCACTTGAAGTCTGGGTATCGGTAGATACCAATGGCTAACTAATACATCTTTCATCTGTCCAGAACGTCAATTCGAGTGGCTCCGGATGCCCTTTTGGTGTAGAAACTCAGGACTCGTATTTAAGACTGTTATGAACGCAGTTTTTCAAGATGATATATGCAAATAGTGATACACGTATTTGTAGATGATGTTCTGATTTACTCTAAGAACCATGATTAGCATGGCCATCGCTTCGCTTTGTAAGGGAGATAATTAGCAAACAGTAATTACAACTCAAACTGTAGAAGTGCCATCTCGCAAGTAAGTCAGTTGTTATCACATATCTGCTGTAGGTATTTCACCTCAGAGGCAGAAGGTGAATGATGGGCATGAGATGACATCTTAGTAGAATGTTGCTGGATTCAGGATGATATGCAGAAATATCCAGCCCGCTAATAGTAATGACTAAAAAGTGAAAATGTATCGATTGTGGTAAATAACAGCAACTGACATTTGACAAGCTGAAAAACTTGCTGTGCAGAGAGACAGTATACGCTTACCCAAGCCTTAACAATCTGTATGGTTTGTACACTGATGCCTCTTCCTACAGGATAGGTGCAATTTTGGTTTTAAAAGATGGCTGATGTATTGAACAGGTCATCCACTACGTAAGTTGTAGTGTTAATGATAGCTACCGTAATTGTCCAGTCAGTGAGAAAGAAACTTACGCAGTTGTCTATGATCAAATAATTAGATGTGTATGCCAAAATTTGTATTCAAAAGGTTACCACACGTGGGTATCACGGTATACACAATCCTATCTACCTTGATGAAATGTAATTGTTTTCCATTGTGTGAGCAGTCATATGCAATTTTGGATACTTCTGTTGCAGCTATGTGAAGATACTTAGTTATAATGGTGAATTTAATTGAGAAGAATTTGTCTGGAATCCAAGCATATCAACAACAGCTTATTCAATCATCTGCATGGAGTCTAGTAAATGAAGGTGATAATGTCACATGATGAATATGTGTAGTCACGAGGCACATAATTTATAGTTCTAGTCTGTCACTCCAGTAGATGATGTTACAGTCAAATACGCCACATATAGGCTGTGTATGGGTTGTATGGCCTTGCTATTTCGTGGGCCGGCTATTAAATATTCTGAAACTAATGTGATTGGGTGCTATTGCTGCTTTAGACTGTGAGAACACCCTGTCAAATTAATAATTAAAATATTCAATAACTTACCTGTATAGTTTCCTTGATGTTGGATTTTGAATGCTCATGGATTGATCGACCATAAACATGGGCAAATTGCACACACATACACATGCAGACATGTATGCACACGCGCACACGCACATACAAGATCACACGCGCACGCTCACACACAAACACACACCCCACACACCCCACACGTCATCAGCTTCGGACTCTACTAATGTCACAATAAAAAATAAAAGGTAAAAGAAATTGTGTGGAATAAGAAGAAATATAGTGTAATGGGTAAAAATATAATAATTTAACACTCAACTGATGATGATTCACCTCCAAAGATGCACGAGAAGCCACCTGAGAGCATGCAATGTCTATGTAGAGATTATGGCTTGTATAACCCTGTTTCACCTGGTGTATTCATTCTTCAGTGTTTGCTTCACTTAAAATGATGCTCAATGTACATTCAAACAACGATGCTTCAATCTGTCCACGTACAGCATCGACTTGTAGCTCCATAGTTCTCCAGCTGGCTCTCATCTAACCTACTATATAAGTACAAGTTGATCTGCTCCCGTCAGAACAAGGTTAGGTGTATTTGATTTACAATGTAACAAGATTGGAAGGAATAGTCTGTAGTGTGAATGGTGAGATCTATTTGGAGCTCTGCCCGTCCATTTCCAGCCAGGTTTCTCTCACTTGAATAACTGTTAGCTTTGTTGAAACTAATTTGACTGCCAGCTGCTGCTGTCATAGGACACATCAGTACCAAAGTAAATTGGTCTCAAAATGTTCATTTACTTACCTGTATAGTACATGCATGATTGCGCAGTAGCATACATGCATGGTTAGAATGCGTGTATGGTGTAATTGTAGTGAGTGCAATAGCCAAAATGTATTGCTTTTTCCAGTGATCTTGATATGAAAGACAAGATTCTGATAATTAGTCTGGCCCCACGTTGTGTATGTCTCGTGGTGAATCTCTAGACTCCGACACACAGCATATTTATTCCACCGTCATGGCATCGCTAGAGTTCTGCTGGGAACTTTATGCCTGTACATTGTCATGTATGCTCAGATTTCTGAATGAAAAGTCTCATTTTCTTTCTAGTGCAATAGTTAATTAACGTATGACTAATGGTATGGCCGCACACTATCCAAGAAGATGTAATTTAGGAATGTGTGTGAATAATTCATTAAAGAAAGAGAAATAACACCTCAATAATGTTTAACTAGTATCATCAGTTTAAATTAACCCATTACCTGAGGGAGAGAGAGAGAGAGAGAGAGAGATAGAGAGAGAGAGAGAGAGAGAGAGAGAGAGAGAGAGAGAGAGAGAGAGAGCTCCCTCTCAATCGCATGGGCATGCCAAATAGGATCAAATGGTCAATGTAATTAAGATGATAACTGTATGCTTGACTTTTAGATATAACCAAATCTGGCTTCATGGCCTCATGGCTGGGGTAGTCAGTCATTTAAGATGATTGATTTTCACGGAGCTTACCTAAACCTGACAGCCTGTTTAGCATATGTTATGTCTCTGTTCTACAAGCAGGTCATGCGTGTGATAAATGTAAAGATAAATATGTGCAGCTGCGTGGTGCAAAATTAATACTTGTCTAGTAGTGTATAACGTGGTCTCCCACAGTTCACGCTTAAAACAACGCCTAGCCAGCAGTAGGTTCATGTCTGTGATTGACATTTCTTCAGCAACGTCATCGGTGGTCAGTGGCATCTCCCACGTGATGAACTCTTGCCGGGCCGATTTTGGACGATTTTATGTTTGTGCCAGAGCGCCTCTCCCACCTAATCCAGAGGGCATGATTCAGTTCTGTAATATGATCTTCCTGGTGTCCGTGATGAAAATATCAATGCCACACTGATTATGCTAGCAACAAATGTGGCTCTCAACCACCGCTGCAGCCCCTAACCATGACCTGGGCATAGCACTGCCATCAAATTAATCATATCACGTAAACATAATGTCTAGACTTAAAGACGTTTTGCCAAGAAAGTACAAATACCATCCACCTGAGCATAGTCGATGAAGCATAGAGGCATGGATGTCCTTGAAGGGCAACATGTGGCAACCAATCAAACTAATAGAACGATGTCAAAGATCGGTGGCCAAAGTGTATATGTACTGCTATACGTACTGGTTCCCATGACTATTACGTCTCGAGCTGTAATTCGTATTCATACAGCCACCTTTGCGTCAGCACACCATTCCTCAATCTATGCTAATTTTCTGCCACAACTTAATACGTGGATAGACATGTGTTTGGCCGCACGACAATAAGCTTTAGTTATATATGGATTGTATTTACAATGTGATCAAATTGTCTATATCTCGTACTCGTGGGAAATCTGGACGACGATTGTCGCTGCCACAGAATCATATAATCGTATAGCATGGGAATTGAAGAAACCAGTTTTAGATATACCCTAAGCTCAACCAACACTTCGTTCGTATTGAGAACGGTCGATTCCTGAACTCCCTGACTATCAAATTCCAGAACACTATACAGGTAAGCTGTTGAATATTTTGATACTAGTTTGACTGGATGCTGACTATATGGCAGCAGCAGCGCCCAAACAAATTAGTTTCAAAATATTCAACAGCATGTTTATTAAATAGTAAAGATATACAATTCGCACAGCAAGGCTTAGTCCGTATTCAATTATGCATTCGTGACGTGCGTATCTACGTCATTCATGACATCATTGATTATGACGGCACTCTACACGCCACGTAGTTGATTATGACGTAATATGATAGATGGATCAACTGGAAAGGTCCTTTGTATGGGAATAGCAAGGCACACCATATTATTAATACCATCTTATTGATAGGATCGCTTTACAATCAGGTGACATTTACGATGAATTAATGTGAATACAGTATGCAAAACGCATTGGCTGGGCTCAGAGTTTTATCTTTGGCTTGAAGCTGGATGGTGAAATTAATTGTTTCTAGTAAGGACGCCGTTACATCAATGAGCCATATGAAGCTCATTTCATTTATCGCTCAACATTATCCGGCAAGCTTTGTAAATTCTAAAAGATAGTATGAGATGCAAATACACATTTTATAGTCAAAATCGGGTAATGCGATTTCCCAGGTCTTGTTCATCCTGATATCAAAGTTGTTGAAAACAGTTGCAATTAACAACTAGTTCTAGAATATCTAAAATATTATTATAGAAATGATAAGCATAACTACTTCAATACTAGTTACAATGCACAGTAAACTCATGGTGTGTGTGAGAAATGAATAGTCTGAAGGCAATTCGAGAGCTTACTAAACTATTATACCTCCTTATATATGCATAAGTAGATTTATGGCTTCATATGTCAGCTTCAAATGCGCACTATGTGCACCATTCTAAATCACACAACTAGAGAGATACATGTCTAGATCTAATACGCCCATTTCTAGCTAAGCACCGCCTACAATTTACGTATACTGGTCAATCGATTTGGAATTTTAAAATATGAATTTCTCGAATCTAAATTTGAATTTATCTATAAAGGTAAGCTGCTGAACACTGTGATATTAATTTGACTTGTAGCTGCTACCTCCCATGGCAGGAAGCAACAACTACCAGTCAAATTAGTTCCAAAATAATTAACAAAATATTAATTACATTGAAAATTCATCAACGACATAACTCGTGGCAAACCGTTCAATTTTTGGCGATGGAGCAAAACATCATATTGATTGAGACGTCATCTCACAAATAACGTATTTGATTCTGGCGTCAGATCGGGTCATCCCATTAGTTGGCTTATTGTTATTATTGCATAGTATAAGCTATTACTAGGTAGAGATGCGGCCCACTGCTTAAGTGCTGAGCCTTCCGTAAGTAATTATTGTGTTGCCCTGTATGTAAGGCGGCATTTTCAAGTCAAGCCAAGCATTATTTGAATTGACGGCAGAATATGTATGCAGGAATATGTGCATAGATGTAAACTATATGTATGTTCATGATCCCATCGCCACCCTCCCTACTCACTTTCAACTCAATAGAACTACACTGAGGAAAATCATGGGTATTGATCATACATGCTGGTTAATATTCATGTACGTCTAGTTGTGTTATTGATAATGTATTGTGCGTACAGGAAAGCACATGTCAGTGTCTCAAATCGTTTATCCTTAAACAAAACATGTCTCTCCATGATTTGTCACAAAGGTAATACACAATTGTTAATCTCGAACTGGCATCTTTTCAACTGACAGTTTGAATGTGTGGCACGATCATTGCTCCACACCAATTGCACATCCTTTATTGCAACGTTAATAGAGTGAATGGATAGGCATCTCTTACAAAGAAAAGGCCTGCACTTAAAGAAATCATGATTGCTTGCTTAAAGAATGAAAGACTTTGAAATAACATCAGAATATAACCACAAAATTGGACCTAATTTAGAAGCAATCCGTATAGCGACTGCACAAATAAAAATTTTATGGTTTCAAGCAAACTACTAGAACACTACACCCAACATTATCTCCTTCGCGTTATTCACACTCTTATAATCATTGACGGATAATATGCATACATGCCAGCATCACCTATGTAAACATCTTCCTACAAGCAATTTCCGGCAAGTTGATTGTCATCGGGGGAACAATTCCTGTAACTTATTTGCGTGGGCTGTTTGTGCACAAACAGCCTGCTTTTCTTTCCTTGGCTGTTCATTATTATACTGGTATGGCGAGGGTTTGCTGGAATATTTGGAAACCTTTCACCAATGGTATTGGAGGAAGTTATTGCTGCCATGAAAGTCATATTGAATTAGATATGCATCATTTTATTTAGTAAGGAATGATATGTAATGGCAAGTAGCTCCATATTAATACGTTCAAATCCACTAGATTTGTATTATCCTTCATACATTTTCACTTATCTGCGAAACTAACAGACTAATAAAGTACATGGTTGTCAAATCATTAGTCACAGATATAATTTGGTGAATGCATATTGACCAGTGTGTGTGTGCACATTCACATTGTAAATATGGGAGTGCTGAATGAGATACTCATCGAGACAGGGCGGGAGACCTTTTCGGACCTGACAATTGTTTGCAGATAGCCTTGCCGATCTAGAAAGTCTGACCTTTTTGCCTAGATTTGTTATCTCATTTCGGATATAAATAGTCATCATCATAATCATAACCATCATCATCATCATCATCATCATCATCATCGTCGTCATCATCATCATTATCATCATCATCATCATCATCAACTTGGTACGGATCGGATTAATACAGATGATAATTGTGATGGTGGATGATTTCAGAAGAGAATAAATGGAGATTGATGGAAGGCTATCCAATCAAGTGCGATTTCTCAGAAGGATTAGATGAGGAATATCTGTAAAGGCCTGAATCGACATCCTGTATAAAAGTCGGAGATGCCTACAAAGACCTTTCCAGTTTTTAGCTATGCCCTGCCCATCTCTACCTAAGCTCCACACCACCTCGCTCGTGTTGGGACTGATCGATCTCTGAACTCGCTGACTATCAATGTCCAGACAACTATACAGGTAAGCTGCTGAATATATTGAAACTAATTTGACTGCGTGCTATGGCAGCAATATCTCCCAGTCAAATTAGTTTCAAAATATTCAACAACTTGTTTATTTAAGAGCAACTTCCTACAACGTGTATGCCTATTAAGCGTTTACGAAGGACTAAATCGAGTCGTCATACATGTCACGTAGTTGATTATGATGTCATATGATGGATGAATAGACGGGAAAAGTCAACTGGCATCACTTTATGCTCTAATGTCCATGACTATAGACGTACTCATCCTTGTGTTAGAACTTAGAGAATTCTCAATAGAATTTGTTTGCAGTTATTATCATTATATATAATATTAAATAGCGTCGCATTATCTATAAATCGCCGGTAAATTCTTACAAGTTAGTGTTCATATTGTAATATAAGTTAATTAAATTAGTATTATCATAAGTAGTGTTCTGTAATCAGTGTAAAGTGAAGGAAACCCGTTATTCGGATTCCTGAATCTTCTACCATTGACTCTGATCATCGAGGTAAATGGCCCAGTTTTAGTCAGTGGGCATCAGAGCAAGACTACACTCTTAACTAGTAGTATAGGTGGTAGTAGAAACATACCACCACCATTTCTCTAAATCGGGAAGAGGCATAGCAATTTGGGACATGGGCCCCACTGCCTCCACTGGCAGGCGATCGACGATCGGCTGCCAGTGGAGGCTAGTAGTAGAAATATACCACCACCCTCCACTGGCAGCAGATCGTCGATCGGTGGCTCCCACCCTGCTCCCAAAGAGCGAGCCTAGGGCCACACAAATACATGCCCTGGACTCAAGTCCCACTGGTTCAGTCGAGATAGAGATAAGTATCCATAACGATCTACTAGACATACATTACAGGGACTAATCATCGAGCGACGAATCTGATGAACGTTGTGTACCATGGGTTACCACAAAGAACTATGGAGTTGCATGCATGGTGTAGGCTGTGCAGCATGGTGGAAAAAGGTTCCAGGGAAATTACATGACCTGGGCGACTATGCAAATAGACAACTTGAGACCTGGAGAGCTTCTCTTGACCTAATATTCCCAACAGTAGTAGAAGAGCTGCTCTCTCGAAAACCACCAACAGCAGACGAGTTACAGATCAGAGGCTATCCACTGACAACAATGCCTGTGGCACACCAATGGCAGTATTTAGATCATCTGCAACGATCGTTGTTAAAGAAAATGATGGCAAATCGTTTGTCCTCCAATATGGCACAGCAGAACGCCACTTTGCGGAAGCAAACGTCGTTCTCCAGAGCGAGGCTGCTCAGACAAACACGTAGTCACGACCAGTGTCACATCGGCATGAGGGGATTACCCACATGCCCATCCAGTTACCTTGGAAAATCTCGCTAAAGTGCCTACCATCTGTACCATGACAGACTCTGGCATGTTCGCAGGTGACACAGAGGATCTGATGCCGCCTCGGCTGAAGACAACCACGTCCGGAGCTTTCTACACCATAGAAGTGGCAGACAGAGGCTATCTCCACACGTGGATGAAAGCAGCCATAGATGTTTTCCGTGAATAGCCGCGGCAGGGGTTATATTGAGGCTCGTCTTGGAAGTGAGCCCACTTGTCATCCAATATCATAGCAGTCTCTGCCCCAGTACTCCATGCTGTGACAACCAGGACGGGCATGAACAGTATGATGAGTATCACGGTTAGCTATACAGGGGAGGAGGTGGGGGTAAACCGAACAAGGTGAACCCCTCGAGAAATATATGTGTCAGATCGAACCCTTTGTCAGCCTCGATGCCGATCTACATCCCATTAGGGGCGGGCCTTAGCTGCTTCACTCTACCACCAGCTATAAGCCGCAGCTCTAGCACAATGGGTGTTGTCTGCGGACATGCGAGCCTGACACCCTCGAATAGTTTTACAGGGATCTTCGAATTTGAGGCATGGGACACACCCTCAACCCGTAAGACACCCTCCTGAATATTGATAGCATCCTCTGGTCCATCAAATGGACGACACAGCAGGAGCTTCCCATCGGCGACCCAAACCTTATCACCTACCCCAACTAGGGTTGTACCCAATCTTATATAGGTTAGAAAGGACGATCCACAGTTGAACAGCCTTTTCACCTTGCCATTCTTCTTCACAACAGTCGAAAGGGGTGTGACCTCCAGGTCAATAACCACTGGAGGTCTGTGTAGTGGCACCCATGCTCACCAATTACCACCATGTTCAGAATTGTACCACACCGTGTTCTTTTCGAAGACTACCTTCAGCTGTTTCATCAGGGTCAACACCACACCATCATATGACATCGGTGGGGCATGCTTTACAGTCGGCTCTAAGACATGCAAGTTGAGATCAGCGTCCAAAGTGTTACCAGCCTCAACCTTGTCCAACGACTGCTCTATCAGCGGGTGGAGGATGAATTTCTTCGTCAGGAAGTCATAGCGCAACACTATTTTGTTCCCATCCCTCTCTCGACCCAGACGTTCCTTTGAGACATCCATTAGGTCAGTGAGCAGCTCTACGTCATTTCCACAGACGGGGTGGAGGAAGAATGTCTTGGAGTCTGCTCCATATTGGAGGACGAACGACTTGCCATTGCTTTCCTTAACCTTGGTGGAATCAACATCGTACACGCCCATGAGATTAGCTAGACCGGTTAGTGAGCAAATATGGGCTCTATTATATATATATTTATATATATGTATATGGTTTAAACAGAGTGCATAGCCATGCTGATTGTCCAATTGCTCCAAAACGAGGAGAATGTTATCAGACCATCTCTTGGCCGGCAGACCTGCTGTTCAGTATCGCATAGAATGGGTTCTCTTCAAGGTAGCTCAGCATACTACCACATACACACATGCGGATGTGTTACATCCACCACCGGGATGTACCTACCACAGCTCACTGACTGAAGTCGGTTAGACATGATATAATATCTGCCAGGAGCCACCAGCAAACTGTGGAAAGAGATCAACCCCAACATGTTCACTGGTGCAAATCACCTGCTTGACAGCTTCACCATTAGTCTGTATGCCAGCATGAATGGTCTGATGGATGTCTAATTAGAGTTTACGCTACTACTGCTCATTGACCTGTCCCTATCATGGTGATATTATACCAGACCGATCAGGTATTCGCTGAGATGTTGAAAAAGGAGATAGAGGAGCTAACACAAACACGCATCTTCTCTTGGATGGTAGATAAAGCGGCTCAGGAAATGCATTGTCGACAAGAAGGCAAGCGACTGCAGCGGGTGAGCTTGTATGAACAGAACTCCAGAGAGGCAAGGAGACGAAGGGACTACAACTCTGTCCAAGAACGGGAAAGCCTCATCCAGCAGGAAGAGGGCGTCATAGGGCCAAACTTGTATGATTACTTGGATGACGAGTGTGATGAGTCTGTAGAAGTCTCGCAGTGAGAAGATGATAGGGTGCAGGAGTATAAATGCAAGAAAGTTCGCCGATGGCGGGCGTACTACCAGGCGGACAAGGTGAAGGCCCAGATGTCACGGCTGCGCAAGCTACTGGCGCCTGACATTATGCTGGATGATGTGTGTTTGAGGGAGGTATGTCTCCACATCAATAAGCCCACACGCTTCAGCAGACTCTCCAAGACGAATCCCACAATGACTCCTCGACAGATCCTACAGGTGATGGCACGAGTTTAAGACCTAGGTATACCAATGGCTAAATCGGAGTGCCGAAAGTAGCCTGGACTATATTTCCACCCTGGCACCTATGGAGGGTGGTAGAGTTCACGGCTGGCG
>CM067359.1:88056582-88244082 GCA_034401795.1 Chaetoderma sp. LZ-2023a
TGGCAACTGTACGTGTGTGGAGATTTCAACTCTAAGCTAGGCAAACTAGGCAATGCGGACACAAATCCAGGACTTGCTTTATGCATGGGATCATATGGAGAGGGCACACGCAGCAGCGATGGAGATACATTTGGGACATTCCTTAGTTCCAATGGCCTATTTGCTACAAATACTCCATTCAAACACCCATGCTATCACCGGACAACATGGACAGGAAATATTACAAAGCCCCCAAACACCCTCCCCCAAAGCCGTCTAAGGCTACCCCAAAACGCCCTAAGGCTACAACAGCAGTCTTCATCCAAATAGACTTCCTACTATGCAAAACAAAGCAAAAACCCTACTTCGGCATGCTCGTTCCTATGGAGGTGCCCACCTCAATTCTGACCACAATCCAGTCCCTACACGCCTTCAGATGAGCCATTTCTACCTAATGTAGAAGCTTGTATTTCGCTTAAGAATATGATCAATGAAACATGCTACAACAGTGATATCCTATTCCCACTAACCCAATATCATCTAAAGTAATTGCAGTTGAATGCCTGCATAGGGGCGAAAAGCAAAGCCTTCCAAACTTTCGTCCCAATATCGCCATGACATAGAGTGTGCTTGATTTAAGAAGTATTTTCAATTTCAATAGTGTATCTCATTAGGAAATGGCTATCTAAGATTTTGAAAATGTCATTCAACATGTGTTCAGTAACGATGATAACATGTGATATTGTAATCTTTCTAACGGAGGATCATCTTTGTAGGTGGCAATCTTCAGAATGATCATCAGACTTAATCATCTGTCAAAAGGAATGTTTATGTTATCTATATAGCAGCACCGCTATTGAATACGCCCGAATGACAATTAATAAATTTGAGCAATACTTTGAGAAGAACGGCATGCAAAGAAACCGATTGTTATTCCTAAAGTTTATATTTTGACAACAACCCTGTCCTCTCCCAGACAAGAACGTTGATGTATCTCAGGCTATGTCAGCTTGATTTAGATGGTTATATCACAAGCATTCTCTAAACAATTATACATCTTCTACTATCAAAGTAAATGTGCTATTTGGAAGGTAGGCACATCACAATTGATTAACTCCTCAACATTTAAGACTATGTATTTCGATTTCAAGAGAACTATACAGGAACGATATTTAATTGCCTTTTTAACTAATTTGAAAGTGAGCCATATGTAACGGCAGCTCTAATTTAAATTAGTCTCAAAATATTCCATTGCGGTTCACCTCCATTGACGTAATTTGTCATCATCATTTATTCAATGAAAAGTAAACTAGTCGCAACAATTACCAACATAGCTGCTCCCCTATTTTATCTGATGTCTTAGCTGGTATTAATTCTTTCACATTGTTGGAACGTCTGAAAAAAAAGAGATTTGCAAGGAGTCAGGCTAGCGGAACTAGGATTAACACAATGTATTTAATTAGATCATTATTCCAATGCCATTGATCGAAGCCAATAAGTGCTTTATCCTCTTCCTAAAGTAGCTTAGATTGTCCCATTATGACGAGAATCATATCATGTTTCCCTAGATCGTTGATCCGTACTGCAAATCTAACGATTTCAGCTATCGCTCGGTCGCACAAACTTGTGCGCGCACCACACATAGCCTAAAACTAGTACACCTATACAGATGCACATATATATGCACATATATACACACACAACGCGCGCACACATACTCTTTCTACAGATGTAATGATTGTGTTCTGTACGAAAAAACCCTAAATAGTCTCATTGTATATATTATTATGATGGTGCAATATTAATGTGCTAATTGAAACACGGTCTCTACCGAGTAGCCATTGTACAAAGACAGCAGACTGCGGGCTAATGTAAATGTCAGGAAGAATTAGCTGGCAAATGCAATTAGTTTGATCCTAATATCCCCGTTAAAAGACAATGTGGATGTTAAATGTTAATGCTTCGATAATTACACATTAGTGGCAGTATCGCAAGAGTTTTAGTTGTCATTATCCTTTATTCAGTAAAATGTAAACTAGTCACAACATTTACTGGCCCCCTATCTTAGCCTATGTCTTAGCTGGTGTTAATTATTCCACATGGTTGGATTACCTTTGGAACAAAGAGATTACAAGGAGTCATGCTAAAGCAACTAGAAGTTTGGAACAAAGAGATTACAAGGAGTCTTGCTAAAGGACCTAGAATTAAGACAGGGTACTTGTAGTTGTAGCTGCAACTGGCAACTAGAATAACGAATTGTCTCTCTGTCTAATGAGCTGTATGTCGGTTTGTTGTCGGCTAATTCACCTTTCCAGAGTATCCATCTATCTGCTGCCCCCGTATGACGTCATAATCAGCTCAACACGTTTATTATGATGTCACAATCATTGCGTCACAAAGGGTTCCGTATAGACCGCCATCAAATCTCAAATTGTCCGACTCATTGTATGAATTATATGTCTTTGTAATTCGTTGCCATTTAATAAACATGCTGTTGAATATTTTGAAACTAATTTAACTGGGCGCTGTTGCGGACTTAGGCAGCAACATCACCCAGTTAAATTAGTTTCAAAATATTCAACAGCTTACCTGACTAGTTTTTTGGAAATTGATAGTCAGGGTGTTCAGAGATCGATCCCAACACGAGCGAGGTGTTGGTGGAGCCTAGCTAGAGATGAGCTGGACACAGCTAAAACCAGAAAGGTCTATTTGGCAGATTTTTGTCATTTTTGACAAAGCATCCTATGTCACGATGAAGTCACTATCCTACTTGTTTGAAAATAACTCGATGACAGCTCTTTCAGATAGCGCCAATATAGATTTAAAACAAGGAGGCATCGAGACCTACACACATAAGTACTTGCTTTTAAGTTTTATGTCTATTTCCAGCAACAAAGGAATACATATACCATCTGATTTTGGCATTAAATGAATCTCATTCTCTAACAGAAAAGTTCCTTCATTCCCTCACTGGCAAGAGTACATAGATTTCCCAACAGGGTGCACACATTGGAATCAATGTTAGCCTAAGGACTTTTAGTGATGCTGATCCTGCTTACGTGATTTTAACATCCGTGGCCTGAATAACAACGATTTCTAAAAATAAACTGGATAGCTGACAGCATCAGTTTTTGCACTTATTCGATGCATTTTCTAATTTGGTTCCAGAATAAATGTCTTTTGACTGCAGAAGCGGTGGTTGACATTTGCCTATTTATGTTTAAGTATTATTTTATTTCATGAGCTTGGGAAGATATCTATGCGCCAATCACCATTCTGTGCTCAGTCCATGTTAGACGCTTAGCACGCTTGTATTTATGACCATATTATGAGGCTTCTAATCAAATCCGTTGTTAGCAACTGTTTTGATTGCATTTTACCCTTTGAACCGGAAAAAATGAATTCGAAAATTCGTTTTCAATTTGATCAGTATTCTTCTGAATATCTTTAAATTATTTTGATCAGCAATATTTGTTCCTGTCAAATTAGGCCCAACGTTCAACACCTTACACGGAGTATTACCTTGAATGTAAGATTCTTTGAATTCTGGGAACAAAAGGGTTAACGCTCGCTCATAATATGTATTCAAGAACATAATGTGAATGAATGTGTATTTTATTTGGTGTGGCATTGTTCACATAATCTGTTATTCAAAATAGTGTTGTTTAAGGGAATTCTGTTGGAACAAGCAGAATCATTCACTATAGTTACGTCTAACACATATGATAACAAAATATGCCGCTATGATTCAAGAAAACTGGTGCTGAAGGAAGGTATTTTCTAAGAATAATTACCTTTACCTTGTTTCTAAATGAAATCATTCTCAGAAACTTATTAAAAATATAGTTTATTAATCTGTGATCCAACATCAGATTATTAAAATCACTTAGGATCGTTCTTTTTCTTCTTCTTCTTTTTATTTCTTTCTTTTTACTTATTCTCGGTTCAACAGTCTGGCACGCATCTCCTCCTACAGTTTTTATTCTATCAACTCCAAACTTGGTGAACTTCTAGTACCCATAGAGCAATAGTGATGGAAAAGTAAAAGCAAATTTGTTATTATTAACTAGTCGAATAGTCGTCATCTTAATCCGGACATTACCAAATTGATCTGGAAAATATTGTGTTATGAGAAAATCTCAGAATAAGGTCTGATTGGTCAGGCCCAGTCTTGAACAGTTGATATCAGATTTCGACCTACACCGTAAGTAAGCCAAAGAAAGTCACGATTTCTTCATTTGCGAGCCTGCCATGATATCTTAAGTCTGATTAGTAAGCTTATTAAGATTTGTGAAAAATGCATAAATATATTCCAAAGACATCACAGAAAACAAACACTGTAAGTACTGTAATATTACCAGGGGCCCTGATACACCATCGACTACTTGACAGTCAACACCTTGACATAATTCTCAACAGGCCATACAGAAAATTGTAGACCCTCTAATAGATTATTTTGAATTGATTTGCAATGTGTCCAAATCAGGCAGATGACGTTGCCTTTATTATAATTTGGGCCAACTGCAGCCAGCTTAAAAAATCAGTGGGGCAATACCGTGCCACTAGAGACAGAAGCACCCTTTTGTGTGATGAGATGGACTCACACATCATAACGCATACGCATATTTCGCACATATTCCTTGAAACTAGGGGAGGGGGGGTAAGATAAAGTTTGTCTTATAAGAACCGTATGAGCAAATAAATTATGGTGATTACGTCCCAAACAGATGATACATTTTGAATTGGACATTGGCTGTCAGATATTGAACAAAAGTTGATTTTGTTATTAAGTGCGAACTTTTCAAGCAATTTGATGTGTGTTTTATGAAATATTGACGCATGTCTGATCTATGTATGCAAAGTTATACACGTCATGTCATGGTCACTTTAATTAACGATGATTGACCTTTATATTTAAGACGGTCCTGAATTTGTACAGATCCAGCTACGCAATTTCTTGAGTCCATGCCTACTTTCTCACACAACTTACTACATACTGGACCTTTTAAGTTTATCCATCCATCATATCACGTCATAATCAACTGCGAGACGTGTAGGATGGCGTCATAATCAATGACGTCATGCATGACGTAGATAAGCGCGTCACGGACGCATAATTGGTAAAGGACTAAGCGTTGTTGTACGAATTGTAAGTCCTTACTATTTAATAAACACGATATTGACTATTTTGAAATTAGTTGACTGGGTTCTGTTGTTAGCTGTGGCAGCAACAACACCCAGTCAAATTAGTTTCAAAATATTCAACAACTTACCTGTACAGTTTTCTGGAAATTGATAGTCAGGGCGTTCAGGGATCGATCGATCCCAACACGATCGAGGACGGGGCAGAGCTAAAACTGGAAGGATCCATTAGACACCACTTCGCACGCAACAGAAAAAGCTTCAAGTGTATGTGCAATGCACTTGCAATGTAATCAAATTGCCTGTACCTCGTACACATGGGGAATCTGGACGACGATAGCCGCTGTCAAGAAATTGCATAACGCCGCACGTCCATTGCATGAGAATAGCAAGGCACCCTTGATTAAGTGCATTATTAATCTCATAGAAGGATCACTGTACACCCAGGTGACATTTACACTGGATTGATCTGAACACATTACGACAATGCAATGCTTAAACTATTATTGAACTATTACACTGACTGAAATCACTGTGGTACACTAGCTTGAAGATGGATGCTGATATTCGTGTGGCGCTAGCAAAGATGTATACTTGCATCGATGACATATAAACATTTAAATGTATCCGCATGTAAGCAACCTTAACCTGTATATAATATCGGAGCAGCTATAAAGAGATAATAACTATAACTTAAATCTCGACAAGTTCTGACTGACATGTATGAGCTGCAGCCATATAATGTGATTTTCGAGTTTCATGTGATAGAAATATGTATATTATTTTATTCATTCTGAAATTAATGTATTTTGAAGGATGTTGCAATGCATAATGCCAGTAGAGAAATGACTGCTAAAAATCCATTCAGCACTACAATATCTGAAAAATGATTAGAGCAATGGTGGTCTTGCCCCTTTCAATAATACTTGCGGCGCAGAGGAGACTCGTGAGAAAGAAAAGCATTGAAAGCAACTTAAAAGCTTAATACAATATAAGCTCCAGTAAATAAATGTATGTTCATATGTCAGCTTCGTTGACGCGCTATGTGTACCTGACCCATCCTGAATCCCTCCATCAGATGGATCCTTTCAAGATATACCACGGCCATTTCTAGCTAAACTCCGCCTACAATTTACGTACCCAGGCCAATGGATTTGAAACTTTGATAGATGAATTTCTCCAATCTAAATTTGAATGTAGCTGTATAGGTAAGCTGTTAAATACATTGATACTAATTTGACTTGGAGCTATCACCTCCCATGACAGGCAGCATACAACTACGAGACAAATTGGCCAACATATTCAACACGATGTTAATTAAATTGTAAATTGATCAACGACAAAATTCGTACCCTCGTCACAGACCTTTCGATTTTGGCGACGGAACTATACATCATATTCATTGAGGCGTCAGCTCACAAATCACGTATTTGACTCTGTCGGTCACATCGGGGCATCCCATTAGTTGCAGTATTTCTTCTTATTATTATTATTATATATTATTAGGTATTACTAGGTAGAAACGCGCCACACTCCTTATGTGCTGAGCTTTCCTTAAACAATTATTGTGTTGCCGTGTATGTAAGGACGCATCTTTAAGTGAGCATAATTTGAATTTGCTGCTGAATACGTACGCATGAATATTTACATCGATGTAAACCATATTCATGTTCATCATACCATTATTTATTACCCTTCAGTAATGCCACATGACCAAATGCTGTTATTTGATTAGTTAAGCTCAGGGATAGATGATCTGGTATTTCCTTCAGGCGGGGGCAATACCATAATGTATCCCCCGCGCGAAAAACGTGTTTTAGCTTTACTGCTCATCTAGCCATAAATGTCATTATAATAATATGCCTGTCCCTAAAATGGCAGATATGCGCCCGACTCGACATTTTTTATAATCAAGTGTCTCAATTTCAATACAATTATTCGGGAAAGCCAGTGCACATTTTGAACATAATTTGACTGGGTGTTGTTGCTACAGCAAGGCTGTGCATCCGGCGTGTATAACAAATTTAATACCCGACAGCGCGATGAATTTTTTATAGCTATCAATACTGCGAATTAATTACTGTCATCCTGGTGCATATTTCATTACAACACAATAATATTGATCTGCCAACAATATGTCATCTTTAAGTGTAACGAGTGTGTCAATTATATTAATCAACATATCGATATGAAATGGAGTATGCATATCTGTGTAGAAAAGCTAGATCAGCTGACAGTTGTTGTGACAGTATGTTAAACAAACAACGAGGACAACCCTGCTTCAGCAAACCCACGGCCTACAGCCTGATACCAACAAAGCCGACTCTGAGACGACACAGGAACTGGATGATATTACGGTTAAGCAACTTTAGTCTTTAGTGCCTACACCATAATGATGCACTCTGAGGCAGTGTTAGACAGATTTAACTGCGTTTGACTTCGCTGTCGAGATGTCTAATTCAAAAACTGCTTATCTAAATGTCAGGTTATGCTAAGATATTTCCCTCAGGCGTCTGGGGAGTAATAAATTCGTTACACCAGTGTTTTGCCGAGGGTACAGGCGGTTACCCACGCGCACACCATTATATTTCCCTCGCTACGCTTGAGGAAATATAAAATGTGTGTGCGTGTGGTAACAGTCTGTACCCACCCACCCCCTCCTCCACCTCCTAAACACCCCGACCAACGCCGCCACCCCACCCACAGCCAAAACACTGGTGTAACTAATAATGTATAGCCAACCTCACTCACAGCCAATTCACCAGCACTACACTGATAAAACTCACGGATATTGATCACACGAGCCGGTTAGTCGTCGTGTACCTCTAGCTATCTTAATGCGCATTGATTCACCGTACATGAATTCACTTATTAGAGACTCAAATCGTTTATCCTCAAACAAAACATGTCTGGCCATGCTTCCTCACTATGTTAATACCCAATGGCTACTGTGGAATAGGCATCTTTTCAACTGACAGTTTAAATTTGTGTCACTAACTTGAATCCACACCAATGGACCTTTCAAGAGTAATGACCTCATATGACGTCGTAATCAGCTGAGCGGCGTATAGGATGACGTCATAATGATTCTATACGGCCCGTCTTTATCTCTTAAACGTCCGACACGTTGTAAGAAATGTATGTCTCTACTGTTTAATAAACATGCTGTTGAATATTTTGAAACTAATTTGACTGGGTGATGTGCTGTCATAGGTAGCCAGTAAAATTAGTTTTAAACTATTCAACAGCTTGCCTGTACGATTTTCTGGAAATTGATAGTCAAGAAGTTCAGAGATCTATCGATCCCAACACGAGCGAGGTGTTGGTGGAGCTTAGCTAGAGGTGAGCGGGGCATAGCTAAACAATGGGAAGGTCTATTGCACATACGTTATCACAACAACGATAGAGTGAATATGCATCACCATCGCACACTAATGCTGACTACTTAACACCGTTCCGTGTTATCACAAAGAACTGTGCTGTGCTTAAAGAAATCACGATTCCTTGCTTAAAGAATGACAGACTTTGAAATAACATCAGAATATAGCCACAACCATAGTCCTAATTTACGAGCAATCTGCATAGCTGCTCCACAAATATATATATATATATATATTTGCTTACGAACTACTAGAACACTGCATATCAGGCACCATTATCTCAATCGTGTTATTCACCCTGCCCTCTTCCTCAACAGATAGTACGCATAAACGCCAGCATCGTCTCTATAAACATCTTCCTACAAGCAATTTCCGGCACGTTGATTGTTCTCATAGGAACAATTTCCTTTACGCGGGCTGCTTGTGCTCAAATAGCCTACTTCTCTTACTGTGGTTGTCCATTATCTTGGTATGGTGCCATAAATAATCAAGGGTTTACTTGACGATTTGGAACCCTTTGACCAATGGTATTGGGGTAGGCTATAGCTGCTATGAAAGTAATGCTGATTTAGATATTCATCAACATGTGCATGAGTAAAGTGTGATGTATGATGTCTAGTAGCTCCATATCAATACGTTCAGATCTAGCTGATTGGTATTATCCGGCATACATGTTCACTTGTCTGCGAAGCTAACAGACTAATAACTACATGGCTGTCAAATCATTAGCCACAGATATAATTTGGTCACGAGTAATACATAGTGACCATTGTTTGCCTGCTCATTCACATTGTACATATGGTACTGATGAATTAGCCACTCATCCAGACCACCTGGATACTTTTTGGTACCTGCCTAATGTTTGTAGATAGTGTTGTCAATCTAATAAGCCTAACATTTTGCCATAATTTGGTTAAATCATTTCGCATATGAATATCCAGTAATGTCCTCATCTTCATATCATCACGGTATCGCCATCATGTAATCATCGTATCGTCACCATAGCATCATCGTGTCACTATCATAGCATCATCATGTCGTCATCATAGCATCATCAACTCGTCATCATGGCATCATCATAACGTCATCATAGCATCATCATATCGTCATCATAGCATCATTATATCATCATCATCATAGCAGTATCGTATCGTCAGCATTGCTTCCTCATATCGTCATCATAGCATCATCGTATCGTCAGCATAGCATCATCATATTGTCATCATAGCATCATCATATCGTCATCATCGCATCACCATATCGTCATCATAGCATCATCTTATCGTCATTATAGCAACATCATATCGCCATCATAGCATCATAATATTGTCATCATAGCATTATCATATCGTCCTTATAGCATCATCGTATCGTTATTATTGCATCATCAAAGCGTCGTCATAGCATCATCATATCGTCATCATAGCATCATCATATCATCATCATCATAGCAGTATCGTATCGTCAGCATTGCTTCCTCATATCGTCATCATAGCATCATCGTATCATCATCATAGCAGTATCGTATCGTCAGCATTGCTTCCTCATATCGTCATCATAGCATCATCGTATCGTCAGCATAGCATCATCATACCGCCATCATAGCGTTATCATATCGCCACCACAGCATCATCATATCGTCATCATAGCATAATCATATCGTCCTTATAGCATCATTGTATCGTTATTATTGCATCATCAAAGCGTCGTCATAGCATCATCATATCGTCATCATAGCATCATCATATCATCATCAACATAGCAGTATCGTATCGTCAGCATTGCTTCCTCATATCGTCATCATAGCATCATCGTATCATCATCATAGCAGTATCGTATCGTCAGCATTGCTTCCTCATATCGTCATCATAGCATCATCGTATCGTCAGCATAGCATCATCATACCGCCATCATAGCGTTATCATATCGCCAACACAGCATCATCATATCGTCATCATAGCATAATCATATCGTCCTTATAGCATCATCGTATCGTTAATATTGCATCATCAAAGCGTCGTCATAGCATCATCATATCGTCATCATAGCATTATCATATCGTCAGAATTTCTTCCTCATATCGTCATCATATCATCATCGTATCGTCAGCATAGCATCAGGGTATCGTCATCATGGCAGCATCACGTTGATCTATATCTTAATAAGGCTGCCCTAATATAGTGGAATTCCGCAGAGTCAAAACTATGTCCTTATTGCATGGGGCATCTTAAATGTCGCTGATTGATTTATCAGGACATACATCTATATCTGGTGGTTGGCAATGATGGGACAATAATGCTATTAACGTTATATGGTTATTGTGCAGTATATTATTTCGTAATCTGTCATTCTAGAAACGAATGGGCAATTATGATAGATAGAGGGGTGGACGGATATATGCAATGAAACATTGCTATTCCTTAAACCATGTTTAATCATAGCATGCATTTATATATTATATCAGTTATTATGAATTGAAATTGGTATTTTAAGCTGGTCGATGTCAAGCTGGTTATCTGCTGTTGTAATGATTCATTAAGGCCAGTCAATGTGAATAAATAAACAAATCATTATTATCATTAATCTATGAAAGCAGAATCTTCTATCATTGACTCCGAGAATCTCGCTTTTCCCACGCAATGTCCATGCCACTTTATACAATTCACTGGCAGTGTGTATCGTCGTCATGATACCCCGCGAGTACCAGATCCAGACAATTTAATTACATTGTAAATCCAATATGCGCATACATAGGGCTCATTCTACTGATAGTAGTGCTACATCAAACAATGTATTATATATTGGGTGAAAATACTGTCGATTGCTGAAAAGATACTACTGCAAAGTATTGTTGTCGATGGATGAATTGAGCATCAATATCTAGAAAGTAAACATGGAATGTAAAATTGATATAGAAGAGGAATACTCCAGCAGAAACAGGGTTACCGTGCCATGATCTCAAACCCAGTCCCTAACGATAATACTATATAATATTAGCCATGATTACCATTAGACGCCAGTGCTATGATCGTAAATAAATATCATATATATTGTTCCTTGAGGGAGCTTGAGTCGATAGTTTGACACCATGTTGATGGGGATTAGATTAGGGTCAATATCACATGAGTGCCACCAGAAACATTACATTTAACAGCGTGTATGCACACCCTCAAATAATTATTGAGACCATGGTATTGTGTATTCGCATTTACCTGAGGACAGGCATAGTGTATTATTTCTCTGTGAACATCTTGTGGTGAAAATATATTTATAAAACCTCCTCAATGGCACACTCAGGTAAGGATCGAGTACACGTATTGTAAATATGGGATTGTCTTGTGGGGAGTCATGACCCCGCCGGATGTCTTATATTTTCGAGTAAGTCCCAAGAGAAATTTATGATTTGAAAATACCAGGTGAGCTAATGGACCGGTTGACATTTATACTTTAATATTTAACGTGATGAATTACATCAGCCGATGCTGATGATATCGTGTTTCCAGTAAATAGATGATGTGCCAATAGTGTGCCGATATAGCACACTTAACTTATTGGATACAATTTTGATAGGTTTTAAAACATATTTTGAAATAGCCGAATTGACTAGAATAGATCCCACGGTTCTGAGTTGATGTGTGTTAGGAAATAGTTTAGATGAAAGTTGTTGCTGTTCAGTCGGCACACACCTTTATGATATTCAGCAGTTGTTTGAGTCAATGGTTTAGAAAATAATCAAGGTATAAGAATCGGTGGAATCGAACGTGACAAACGGACTTAGTTGATGATGTAGGCAATTCCCACATGAGAATGTAACAACATAAGCTGGCAATGAGAGCATACAGCTCATGTGCCAATACACCCTAGCATCCTACGGGCTTTCTGTCGATAGGCAATGGACAGGACATGGACATTGTAGCGTCATGTAGGAATTAATAACAGAATCAAAATTTGTGTATCAACTATATGCCACTCATACAATGGTATGCGACAACAACACATTCTGCAATGTAGCTACTTAGCTGACAGATCCCGTCAATTCAGAACCAGTCACCACCGCCTTGACTATGCGAGGCAGCATCTCCCTAGAAGAATAACACAGAGTTTGATTGGTCAGGATGACGTCATAATCAATGAGCATCGATCAAACTCTGTAGCAAAGAATTATGTAGAATAGCTTGTGTAGCCGACATTGAAATGAAGAGATCGTTGATTGGTTAGAATGACCAACATGTATTAGGTAGGAACTTCTAGGAAGGGATAAGCAGAAGTTGATTGGTGGACTGATTGTCCGGGCCAATCCAAGGTGTGCTTATGACGTACCTAGAAGAATCATTCGAACAGATTCAGGAGGAATCTTATTATTACGATATGTATAGAACCTCAGAAGTATAGTATACTATAAAAGATGCACTTTCAGGTTTAGAAAGGTAATCAAGCCACCATCGTGATTCACTGAGCGTCTCGCTGACGTTCAGTTTTGTAACGTAGCTGTAGTCAAACTTTGAGTAACAGTAGGCACTTGTAGTTCTGCACCGTTAGGTACCAGTTTTGGTTATGAGCGATTTTTGCTCCAACATATTGTCTTGTAACTGTGTACAGTTATATTAATAAAATCATCATCATACGTATATGTAAGACACAAGTTTGGTTAGTTCATCCAGATTAGGAATCTGATCTTTGAGTCGGAGGCAACCTCCGATCCTTACCAGCAAATCTTCTTAGTCAGATTAGGCCCAGCAGTCTTCTACACATATCGTCATCACCATCTTCTCCACGAGGCGAGCCAGACTGTCCTGTATCCTTCTCCGCCACCGGCAAGTAGTTGTCGCAGCAACCTTACATCATAAACCCACCGGTAGCGAAGCGGGACCACCGACCCGTTAACAAGAAGTAATTTTAGTACCCGGAGATCCGAAATCTTCAGTATGAAGCATATGCCACATAATCAAACATATAAAAGTGTTTTTCATAATCATTTTCTAGGCCTTCACTAGAGATGATTTGATTTTAAGCCAAATGTAATGATTTGATTTTCAGCCAGGCGGGGTAGCTGCCTCATGTCATTATCAATTTCACTTAAGCAACATAATATAGTATACATTGTTGCTCAATCTGCAGCGATACTCTGGCCAATATGGACACTTTGATACACTCAGTAGAATAAGTGTTATGCCAACGATTATTCGATTTACAGCATAATCAAATTGTCTACATGACGCTCTCTCAGGAAATATGCACGATGATGGGAGCTAGGCAAGGAATATGAGAGCGGTAAATGTGATTAGGAGAAGGGACTAGATTAAATACGGCATTGTTACTATCACATAAGCTTCTTATATGCACTCATTAGGATACGTCTTATGTATATGATTATTAGGTTCACAGCATAATCGAATTGTCTGGTTGTTGATCTTGCGGGAAGAATGGGCGTCTTAGAATTGATCAACACTATCAATCGTACCTGGTTGATGAAGCCTGGTCATATATAGGACAACTGCTATTTATAACCATATTTAGGAACATAGCCATAGATAATGATTAAAGTTTAAGCCAGACGGTGTAACACTATCTCTGCTGCAGCTACGCCTTCCTTTCTTCCTTGCTTCATCAGTGTTAAACTTGATAATATGCAGACATTGTTGTCATAGCCAGCTTCTCTTGATGAATACACACGCTTGCTACTATTCGGCTTCAGACAAAGCACATGTCGCTCACTTCTAATCCAACTCGTAACTTCTTGTATAATGTGATGCCATGCACTCGGCAAAAGAAGCGTTACATATTGTTTTCCTCTCACTCTCTCGGGAAATCTGAATGATGACACAGCATTTCAAAGATGAGTACAGACACGCAATTGCTTTGGCAAGAATCGATAGATTAAATATATTATTAATATTCCTTCAATGCCTTGAACAATATTACAGCTCAGGTAAGACGGTGATTGGCCTATAGTGACGCGGTGAGAAAGCCATATAGCATCAATACATAAATAATTACTATTAGCAGGTGTGGTTTTAAAGGCCAGTGCCCGCATGGCATGTGCCCTTCCCTTTTAGTGCAAGGTATTTCCGTAGCAGTTGCACAATATTTCCTTTTCAAACATGCAGACCATGTAAAATAACCTGCCAAATGCGTAAGAAATATTCTCTTCTGATTACTGTGAATTGACGTCTGACTGGTACAATTATTTTATTTTCCCCCCGTATTGGACATGAAATATCAGCCTTTCATCATAAAAATCAAGAATACTCATGGAGTGGCAAAACCAATATATCTCTGCAGTTCCCATTCTATGAGGCCTCTGGGAGACACACCCTTAAACTATTACTGGATACGCGTCTGCTAGATGCATTTCGATTTGTATTAGATGTTGAATCTATATAACTATGGTAGTATTTAATACTTGTAAAATTAGTCTCAGTCATTGTGCGTATGCAGCTTATCAAAGGAAAACGCCTCTTTGTATGCTGAATATTTAAGTGATACAATAACAGACATAGGCTAAGCCAGCTATTTTAGATTTATCTCACAAGGACAAAGATATTTTCATGTTTTGTGATCCATTTCTCCACTCTATGACGGCGGCCATGATTTACTTTTCAACAAATCAGAATATCAACTTCGACGTAAATATAAAGGGAAGTTAATATTTTGAAACTGCTTAGATTGGGAGATGTTGCTGTCTACGACACGAACAGCTCCTAGTCAAATTAGTTTCAAAATAATCAACATAATATTTATTGAATTATATATGCCCCAATGACATACAATTCAAACACTTTATGATGGGCTATTGGAACCTTAGTGATAGAGTTGCGCCATGTTGGGTGTGGCATCAGCTAACAAGGGACATACGGTACTATGGCATCAGAAGCTTAGTGGCAGAGAGGATCCCTTCAATTTCCTCACTGTAACGAGATCACCATTTTATTCACACACTGACAAGTAAAAACCAGGTCTGGACTATATGTAAGAATATCTAGTTGAACGCATTTTCCTTCGTTTAGCAGAGAAGCAGTTTCTTCATAATAATCTACTAAGAATCTTTAGTACTGTGAGTAGTTGTATTGCTTTGTGTGCACATTATTGTGTAGCTGAATGCAGAATATAAACCAGAGTGGGTAGGAGGTAAGTGTTAAGTAACATTTGTGTTCGCGTTAACCCATCGTGTGTCAACCACGCCCCAAAGAGCCCAAAAGGCGACCTTTATCAATTAAGCATTTAATTTGCCAACAGATTTGAAATTTTTGCTCAGTGAATGGCCATTTGCTGGCCAAGAGAAGTTTATAACTGGAATTTATGAAAATCGTTTTAAGGTGGTTATTTTACCGGTTTGACAATTAAAGGGTTAATGGTCAAGAAATCTACATTTTTGTTTAGTCAGTGTCCATTTCCAGCCCAAGAGAATACTATTTTTGAAAAATGTATCACTGGAATGACTGGCTCGGTAACCGAGCCAGTCATTCCAGTGGTAAATTTTCAAAAAATAGTCATCTCTTGGCCTAACAAATAGGCAGTCCTCAAGACAACTGCATTTACCATTATAAACCACAAGGTGACATACGAGGGTTACTGGAAGCTGCCTTATGCAGGAATGTATAATATATTATTATTACCTACTAGTGGACTTTGTTTTTCTTCACGTGGGCGGAATAGTAAATACATACATGCCATCCGGTAAACGTGACTCTGTATGTGAGCATTCATTGTGCATCGGCCCAGAGTTTTGTCGCTGACACACGCTATTCTGAAAATATTGTGGAGCGCCAGCTGATTGCCAGTTTGTTATTGAATCCAAAATTATAGGTAATGTTTACTTATACTGATAAATTACAGTCCATATGCTTGATTTGACCCTCTGATTAATAGTGCTGCTATCAACCATGATGATGATATATGGGCACGTCTCTGACAAGCATAGAATGAGGCTAACATCATGAGCAGGATTAACAATGACAAGTAGCGGCCAGCTTGGAATATATACAACCTGAAGACAAAATCAATCTTCTTTTGATGGTAAAATCTTGCGTTTGTGCAGCGTTGACGCCTACATGGTAATGATGACGAATACTCCTTAATCTCGTGGAGATTGGCCAACGATGCCATGTGCCAAATCCAAGAGTATAAGCACTCAACCTTAGGCACGCACGTACACACACACATGCATGCACACACACGCGCGCGCGCACACGCTCTCTCTCTCTCTCTCCCCAACACGCTCATACCCCCACACACACGCAGATACATGCAGGCACGCATACACGGAGTCAGACACGCGCACATAATTCAGCGCTAACTATAGTCAATTGGTGCTTAAATACGTGAAATATTAGCCTAAGTCTATCTGTAGACTTCTTTTTCTCAAACAGCATACGAAGCACTGATAAGCGCAATGTGATGGCCAACAAGGCACGAGCTCCCGAAGTTTGATCATGAAATCTTTTTCCATCGGAAAGCATTACGTATGCTCAGTAATTACGGAAATACATTATAAATTAATGGGAATTCTCCAGGGCTTGCAACGTCCAATTATACAGCACCAGCGTCTTTCGCCTTTGGAGGATATAAGATCACATCTTCTCTAGTACGATCGTGATTTCATTTCATCAAAGTTGAGTCTGCGAAAATGAGGTTCCCTTCACTCATGTACAAAAAAACAAATTATCTATTTTGCGAAAGTATCTTGTAAACTATATAATATATTCTGGTAAATAGGATAACTAGTGTTTTCATACTCTCAATGTTTCAGGTAGCACCATTGCCACATGACCAAAGTCATGTTGTCAGCGAATGCTGTTGATATTCATTCATCAAGAGTACACTCACTACATGGCTGGATGCTACCATACATCCAGGTGCGCTGTATGTGGGATTCAGACTCATTCGAAAAATTGTAAATTTATGCTTCTCATTACATCAGGTCACTGACGTCAGGCCACACCACCATCATGCATGTCTCTCATAGAAATAGAACAGTTTCGCTACCAATTGACCTTTCCATTTTTATCTATGCCCCGCCCACCTCTAACTAAGTGCCACCCACACCTCGCTCGTGTTGGGATCGACCGATCTCTGAACTCCATGTATCAATTTCCAGAAAACTATTCAGGTAAGCTATTGAATATTTGGCAGCAACAGCGTGCAGTCAAATTAGTTTCAAAATATTCAACAACATGTGTGTTAAATAGTAGAGACATACAATTCGTACACCGTGTTGAACTATTACAAGTTACAGAGGGGCCAAATAAACTCATGTATGCCGTAATGTTATGACGTCATCCTACACACTGCTTAGCTGATTATGAGGTCATATGGCATCAGATGATGGATGGATACCCTGGAAGGGTGAATTAATCAACTCTGACCTATAACCGTTCACTCATCTCATGCATTAGATTATAAACCTCGCAGCGTACTGATACTAGCATATGCAATATCATCGAGTTGTGCACCAAGAGAGAGACGCACGAAATGGTGATTTCCTTGTCTGCGCTACTCGGTGATAACACAGGTATGGTTAACCAATGGGCTTGTTAAGTGATGGCGTATATCCGGGTTCAACTCGATTATACGCAAAACAATGTTTTTGTTTAACAACAAATGATGACGTCATAAACACGTATTTATGATGTAATAAAGCAAAATACACACATCCGGGTTGCGAATCACACGCCGTGACGTCATACTTAACATTCCCATTGATAAGTACCGAGGTCTCTTACATTGCCATTAAATTGGAATCAATGGCAGAATCCAGTCAAGTAATGATTGTAATATTGCTGAATGGATAAAAATACCCCTTAATTCGCAATCGATGGCAGAATCCAGTCAAATAATTATTGCAATCTTACAGAATGGATAAAAATACCCTTTAAATTGGAATCACTTGAAGAATCCAGTCAATTAATGATTACAAGCTTACTGACTGGATAAAACACACCTTAAATTGGAATCAATGACAGAATCCAGTTATGTACTGATTGCAATCGTGCTGAATGGATAAAACACAACTGACCGAACACTTGGAAAAGATTGAGTGGTTCATTTCTAGCTATACCCCGTCCACATTTTGCGTGTTTTGCTACCGATTTATATACTTTGAAAAAGTAATTCAGAGACTCCCAATTCCCACGTAACAAGATGATCTTGCTGCATATGACAAGTCAAATCACTTTAAAAAAATTGAACAGAAGGTTTATAAAATATTACGCTCATTCAATTTGTACACTTGAGACACTATTCAATGTTCATGACGGATGTAGATACGTGATTTATTGCGCATTTTGACAGCCACATCACGCTACATGTGACGTTATATACTTGAATGATAGATTGGATCTATCCATTTTGCTGTTGTATTTAATTTATTATGAATAACAACAGTTGCTAATTTTCTTGAGATAATTTGGATCTCTACGAACTTGCTGAGTTGTTCTTAAGTAACAAATCTACTATGCATATTGAACAATTCCAATGTTTTATGTCTCGTATTATCCAGGCGCTGCAAGTCTGATACATGTTCCTTACTTAATAAACGACACGAGCAAAACGATTTCCACAGTTTGCCAATAAGTGTATAATAATGTAGATCTAGATTCTACAATACCATTAATCTGATGGAATTAATCTCCCACTGGTTATATGTGTAGTACTGGCGATGACACATTGAGTATACACACACCGGCTACGAGATGAGATCATTCTGCGTTAACAGATTACGCAATCGTGGCTTATTTTTATTCCCAATATACCTATCTGTCACAGCCATTATTGGCTCTACATTACTAATTGATAATCGATGGGAATAGCTTGTCGCAAATGGCAAGATAAAAACGGCGTTGCCGATCGTAGCGCTACAGGCGGTGTTTTCCCGCTCAACCTGTGGGACTATTCAACACAATACTTGTAGACACATTTGTTTTTCATTGTCACGAGTCAATGCTTCACATGATAAAGCTAGATTGCTTTCGACCTTAAATCTTATGATTTTATACTCGTGCTTGCTAAGGTCGCTAGTATCTAGAACAGTGTATTTGATGTGATGATCATTTCCAGCAATACTATAATTGTATTTGCAACCTAAATGACATTTCTAGAATGTCTTAGCTTCTCGATGACAGCAATGATGATGATATCGTGTTTAGATAGATCAATCCATGCTTTAAATTGCACCCATGCTGTGAAAACCTCATAATACTAATGGTAATAGGACAGAAAATCAAAGATTTGCAATTTCACTGACTGACCAGTACCATGCATTGTTCGGCATCCACCTGTCTACTAGCTGCTACTTATCTGAGAGGCGGCATCGGCAGCACTATTCTCATAGCATAATCCTGTTTGGATTGATCCAGTTCATATTGCATTTCCATTTACGCTTTTATATATGTAGGATGGTGCTTGGATTCTGATTACATATTTGAATAAGTCTAGGATGTCAGGTATGTACATATAATAAAGCATCCAGGCACATATGTTGGTAAATCGTCTCCCAGAAGGAAATGAATTAATTTTTACAGGCTTGGGAGGGATTTCTGATTAAATAGGTCTCTATAAGCAAATAGATCAATATTGGTCATTGATTTGTTTACTGAACGCTGCTGACTGTTGACTTAATTGTAGAGCTTTATAGCACTGTAGTATATTATCACCAGCTTCTGCATACGCTTTTATTCTCGAACACAATTCCTCGATCGTTTCTGGCATCTAACTGAATTTTAATGTGTTTTAACACTGTTAGGAATTCTACAAATGTGTTGCGCCTTTCAACCCTCACTCTATGATCACTATCTGAATGAGATAATACTATCCTATCATAGGTATGGGAAACTCTAACAGTGCGTGTGTACACATTCTATAGGGCAATGTAAATGTCAGGATAAGTATTTGACAAAATGTCAGACTGCATGCATTGCTTAACACCCCCCCCCCCCCTTGTGTCAACAGCACCTCAAAGCACCCCGGATGTAACTCAGATTAATTAATCGCTTAATTGTCAAGATTTGTCAATACAATTATAATGTTTGCCGGCCAAGCGAAGACTGGGTTTTTTTGTAAATTCACTACTGAACATTACAAAAATAGCTTTGTGCCCTCAAGACAACTACAGAGAACGTGTCTCGATGACAGCAGGTGCGAGATTGACCGACAAAAGTGGAAATTGTTAAGAAAATTCGACTTTTTGACTAGCCAGCGTCTATTTTCAGGCCAAGATAATCGTAGTTTTGAAAGATCACCACTGAAATGACTGGCTCGGTTAGCGAGCCAGTCATTCCAGTGATACATTCTCAAAAAATAATATGGTCTTGGTCTGCAACTGGACATTCTTAGTACCATTGACGTGGGGGTTTCATGGCTGGGTGACCAGTAAAAGTTAAGGTGACACAAGAAGGGCTAAAAATTTTATTATCAATCACCGTTATTTTGATGTAATCTATCAAACAGATTTAGACATCCATAGCATTAATAATATATTCTAGATTTGTTTCTTTGACCTCATGCCTTAGCGTCAGTAGAATTATTAGTGGGAGCATGAAGCACAAACTGTTTTGAGTTTAAAATACTCATACGTATATGAGGTTGAGTAAGTAATTCACGCCTATGTTGACTGGACACTCGTTACATATAGCAGCAATGCGGCTTTCGTCAAATTACCTTCAAGATATTTAACATCACAGTGATTGACCTCTACTTGACCTTTCCAGCGTTTGCTAAGCCCCGCCCACCTCTAACTAAGTTCCAACCACACCTCGATCGTGTTGGGATCGATCGATAGCCGAACTCCCTGACTATCAATTTCTAGAAAGCTATGCAGATAAGCTATTAAATATTTTGAAACTAATTTGACTATGTGCGGTAGCTGCCTATGTCAAATTAGGTTCAAAATATTCAACATAATATTTATTAAATAGTAAAGACTTACAATTCGTACAACAACGCATAGTCCATCTCCATTTCTGCATTCGTGAGGTAATTATCTAAGTCATTCGTGACGTCACTGATTATGATGTCATTCTACACGCCACATAGTTAATATTGACGTTATATGCTGGACGGGCAAAGTGGAAAGATCTATGGGCTTTTCCATACCTGCTTATTTGGACTAGAGTGGTGACATCATAGTGGTAGATTAAATACCAAAATATTTGGGCTAAACCATTCTCCGTCAGAAAACGAGTCTTACTTATGCCAGTGGTCTAATTGATAAGCCCATTTCGCCTCAACACTAACATGTCCAAGAATATGTGCTTCTGTAGAATAAGGGTTGGTGGTGTTCGTCCACTTTGCTGAGGAAATATCAGCATAAATATTCTTGCTATGATTTCAAATTGTTGAATTTACAAAAGCTCTGTTATAAAGTCATTCAATAATTCAACAATAAATCAAAATAATTATTATTATAATAAAGACACCCCACCGCAGTTTTCTTGATAGTGTGTAATAGCAAATAACGAAAATATAAATCTCACACAAGGCGTTTGACTTTGGAGCAAGATATGCTGTATTATATTAGAAAGGTTTCCAAATGTGTGGTTGATTAATACGACAATGCTCCTGCAAGTGAAAAATATTTGATTGCGACAACTTATAATACTGTCAGTTTAAGTGACGTTGGGCAATGAGAGAATGCTTGATTAACAGTTCAAATCTCTCTAGAGCAAGCTTGAGATATGTGGTGAGCGCGTTTGTTTGGTGACATTTGAATATTTGAGGAAATGCTGAAACATCGAGTTACAATTTTCTGACAACAGATTCCTGTCACTTCCTCTGTTTGTGTTTATTTGCTGAATGATGTAATCGGGTTTCGTCGTAACTGCCATTGACTGGGAATGATGTGCTGGACTAATCAAAACAGAATTCCATTTATATTTTTGGCACGTCTTTTAGTGTGTTATTTAGCAAGTTATCATATACACGAGAAGGATAATTCGAATAATCATAATTTTAATGCAACACTGATGGTACTCCATATAATTTTCTGCGCCTAATTTGACAAGAGCCCTTTGATGACACATGCAGCAGACCACAGTCACTTCATATCACAAATATGTTGCCTGTATTTTAATGGCAAATCACAAATCACAAATATTCACCATAATATATATATAGGTTAAATTTTCAGTCATTCAGAATCAAATGGTTAATCAATTCCTCTGAGAATGACACACCTTCGTGCGAAATCCACACCTATGAATGTGTAAATGAACGAATCAATTGATGTATAACACATATAAAGTGACAGAGATGTGATTTCTGAAATGATTGCTCTTTGTTCCTATTGTCGGAATTTTCATTAAAATTCAACTAATTCTAGACTCCTGCATGCATGCGATGTTGATTAAATATTTCCAATTACATACTTTCTATAACTGAACTAAATGAATCTGGCGTACAGATTGATTTTGATGGCAATTGGCCTTTCAAAATACTAAAATCTCAAGTAAAGTCAATTATTTAGATTGTTGCTAGTGAAAGAAAAGATCTGGTCTTAGGATGGTATGCACTTCACAGAAGGAGTAAAAGCAGAATAGTTGACTTATCGAGAAAAGGGACAAGCTTACTGTTATATAATTTATAACTTAGCCACTTACTCCACTCAAGCAATTTCTCAGCTCAGTGTATCATTGTATCTCAAACATTAATTAGTGTTCATCTCCTCATCCATATTATTATGATATTATAACTGTTTCTAACCATCTCTGCCTTCAAGGACTAGACATGCGGGCCAGGGTATCAGCCACTAATGTAGAATTATATATATAGAGCATAGAATGGTATTTTTGCATTTAAAGCTAAGATTTCTTAATAATATTCCTGATAATACCATTTTAAAATAATATTATACATGGTATTGGAATCTATTGGCTTTGTATTTCTACTATTTGCAATGATTGCAACTTCATTGTGCCATAGGAAGCTGTGACAAACATGTCAACACTCAATGAACAGTATCATTGTAAATGCTAATATGACAGCATCACTTCATCATTTCTATCATGTAAGTTTAAACTAGTGACCTACGTGCGTTCCATGTTATCTTGATCTTGTACTGAGCGTTTGAGTTAATAACTCAATTTGACTGCATTCATATTCATCGAATATCATGAAATAAGTCAATGCCAAGTTATCAAGCCCTTGAATTACATATAATCCGAATTTAGAGATATATTGTCAACTGCTGAAACAATCATTAATGAATTTGGTATATATAGTTGACATGATATTTGGTTGATATTAGTTAATTATCATTTATACTAATCCCGGTGTTTGTTGGGCATTCTTGAACCCTAGACTCACTTTCATCGCGCTTTCTACAATTCTACGCCATGACCTTGAGATGACCTCTTGTCTAATATAGAAATCTCTGCCTAGATAATCAAGATTGTATCCAATGCCTCTGCTACAAACAATTGAGAATTAGCATGTAGGAATCACGGTGAACACAGCAGTACAGTCTTATACACTTACACTCTGTGATCACAACATGGCAATTATCCAGTGTTTCTAATCGAAACACAAGTTCTCGCGAGTAACCTATTTACAAGCATAGCACACTGCAGTATTATGTAAATGTCAGGAAGAATTAGCTTAGCAAAACAATTAGTATGATCCAAATAATCTTGTTTAAAAGACAATGTACATGTTACTTTTTCCATAAGTATACATTAGTGAGAGCATCGCAAGACTTTTATTCGAACTAGGAACTAGAATACATCTCTATCCAATGGTTTGCATGTTGGTTTATTGTCAGAAATCTGTCAGATTGTTGGCATGTTTGTCCAAAGCTTCCTATGGAGTTTCAATCATACTTGTTTGAAATTAAAATAACAAAGCACTTTAGATGTCACTAATAAGGTTTTATAACACACCTAAGTACTTGTTATTACGGGTTGTTTCTAATTCCAGAAGGACTAGAATAAATATAATGCCTGATTTTGGATTTTCTTCTGAAAAGTCACTTCCTTCGATCGCCACCAAGAGTACACATATTCAACCCCCGCCCCCTCCCACATGGTGCACACATTAGAATCAATGTTACCCTACGGTCCACTAGTGATGCTGATGCTGCTTACATGGTTTTAACATCCGTGACCTGAATACCAACGATTTCAAATTTTCTGATAATAAACTAAATGTAGCTGATAGCATTACTTGTAGTGTTTATTTGACGCACGTTGTAATTTGGTTCTAGAGTACAATTCCAATGGCTGCTGAAGCCGTGGTTGACATTTGCCAGTTTTTGTCTAAGTATTTCTTTTATTTCCTGAGTTTGGGAAGATATCCATGCTCCGGTTAACATTTTGTGCTCATTTCATTTTAAACCTTTAGCATTTAGTTTATGCCCACATTATCTGAATTCTCTTCAAATATGCTGTCAGTAAATGACTTAAGTGTATTGGAACCCTCTGAACCTGAGACACTGACATGCCATTCATGACGTCATTCGTTATGATGTCGTTCTACACGTCACGTAGTTGATTATGACGCCATATATGATGGATAGATTAAGTGGAAAGGTGAATTGTGCTAAATATCTTGAAGGTGATCGGACCAGAAGCTGCTGCTGTTGATCATGTCGCAGCCAATTTATTTTCAAAACATACTTGAATTTGAGATTCTGCAAATTCAGTGATCAAAATAATCTTAAATTACATAGTATTTATCGCTGAACTTAATATGCGTGAATATGGGAGTTTGACATTTCAATCTGAAAATGTGTGACGTCTTAAATCCACATGAACTGTTATTAAAATTGTCTTTTCTAAGGAAATAATCTGGGCACGAGCAGACACCTTAACTGTGCATTTATTTAACAAACATGATTACAAAATATGCCTATATTATAGAAGTAGACAGGTGCTGAATATATGCATATGCTAATAATAACAAGTGTAGCTAGCCATCAGTTTGATTTCAACACAATGTGGACTCGTATAATACTCCATATTGGACTCATGTAAAATTACTTATTTATTATGCACCTATTATCATTATCAGCAAATAAACACTAAAAAGCAACATAAATTTAAAATAGTTTCATGGGAAAACTTAGGCTAGATACCCGCTCTTTTTAGATAACGATGCTGACAACCAGCGTCTGAGAAAACGAATGCCATTTTCTGTTGTTCGTATTTTCTGGCACTTGCTGATCAACAAAGTTATGGATATCATCTCCCGAAAGCAGCTTGTAACTATTAATAGCGAAAACTTGTACTTGTAGCAGCCCCCCCCCCACACCCACCCACCCCACCCCACCCACCCCCACCACCAACGCACGCACGCACACACACACACCCACACCCTTACGGTGCAACAGTGCTCAGTCAAATTAGTTTCAAAATATTCAACAGCATGTTTATTATAGAGTAAAGACATACACTTCGTACAAGGATGCTTAGTCCGTCATCAATTAGGCGTTCATAACGAATTTATCTACGACATTCATGACGTCATTGCATATGACGCCATCCTACACGTCCCGTAGTTGTTATGTCGTCATATGACATCCATTAAATGATTCCGGTGGTGGGGAGGATGGGGGTGGGGTGTGTGTGGGGGGGATCTTATAACTCCCAAGCTTACGAAACCATCTTCGTTTCGCATAAAATGCAACTGTTCTCAATTAGTCCGGGAGCCAATTTTCAAAAGGGGTCTAGAAGAATGGTTTCGTAGCACACCAAGTATTCAGAAGGTTTGTCTCTATATTATGCTAGACCGATGTCTTGGGTATATTCTGAGCAGTGTTGTACAAGAAAATTGTGGTAACACTAACCCGTGAGAAGCCCATTTACAATAGGTGTTGAATGTAGTTTTCAGACAATTTTCACAATGGTAAATTGTTCACAAACTTAAGCGCATGTTATATCAATACAATCTTAACCAAAATGGAAAGGAGTGATCGTATATCGCAGATTTATACATAATCAACCTCGTTTAAGACACCCGTATGTTGCTTTGTACATATTGGGGCACTTAGGTCTTCTTGTGACTAGCAATACCTTAGCTACAACAATGCCCATGTTTTCTACATTTTTCATAATTAAACTTTTAACTGACATGCAGTGCATGTCTACACAAGCTGGCAGGACATATTTATCACGTGAGCAAATGAGAGAATGTTACTCATCCGTGTCAGAGTGATCTTCGACAATTGTATGCTGAACATTGTCACACATTTCACCTCCCATACAAAGGCATGCTTCAGTGCAGAGTAGATTGTTAGCCTTGCATTGACAGAGATCTGTTCTTTTGCAGGCAGACTTTTGACATCTACATGATGTGAGTTCAATTAATCCAAATGGAGCAGGATCCTTTGACATTAGAACAGGCTTGAGTAGACCATCCACTATACTCCAGCCATGTCCATTTGGAGATGGAAGATTCTGAACAGCTTGCAATGAACGTCTCAAACAAGAGCTTGAAAATTGGCCCTTTCGGTGTGATGCTTTAGACTATTCGATGTAGGTGGAAGATTTTCATTTCTTTGTCTCTTTTGACAAAAGGGCCAATAACGGGTTTCATCAGCTGTCTTTCCCACATCCCTGGTGGTATACAACTCACAGACAAATTTCTCACATAGAATTGCAGTATTCTGTGATAAGTCAGCATGTTCGCCGAGTTGGGCTAAGCTAAGCTGATGACATTCAGATGACTTTAAGAGATGGAATGATTTTCTCTTAGCGACTCCAAATAATGCACTAGTGCTATCACAACCTGTAAAAGAATGAAACCCAGGCAAAGACAGACAGATAGCTGGGCCCAGTACTTGAGCAACTGTATGTATTGGTATGTATCGCAATTTGTCCTTTGTGCCCGTACGGAACCATAGTTCAGAACAGTGAAGCGAACGATACGTATATATACTAAGTACTGCCACGTCTGTATCAGGAGATATGTGGTCTTTTGAAGCGTGTAGCGCGTGCAACATCATACGCGTATCTGCTTCCTCGTGATCTGATCGAAGTTCTTCCAAATACGACGAATTGTTCGCTGAAATGACAACAACATCCATTCCATCGTTAAAACCACCAGCAAGAATGACGCAATTGTCGGCAGATAGCATATTTGGACCAGTATCACGCCACCGCTTGCTGAGAAATGCAACCAGGTTACTTTTGTTGCTTGGATTGCTGATGTACTTGGCCCATTGCTTTGGAACGGGAGTATTTTCTCCAGCAATCTTTACTTCCAATGCTGTTGATGACCCACGTTTTAGCCGCTCTTCCGCTTTGAGAGATTCCAGTCTATCATATCTGTCAAAAACTATATCTACTCTGTTGCAGTCTTCTTGATTCAGTGGAACTGTAAAGATGTACCAGTATTTATCAGCCAATTCTCCAAATGTATACGTACCTCCAGTTTTAACCATTTGCACAATTGCCATGCCATCTACTACATAAGCTGTTGCGCCTGTCTTGTCAACAGGTGGAAGCCGTCCATCAACATTTACTTCGTTTTCTAGTTCACTTAACAAAACACTTTTCACATTCTTTCTTAGAGTCCCATCCGTATGTGACAATGATAGTGGAACAGCAGACGTCATCACTAGTTTTAAATCAACATCTCTGGACCTTGCGGCAATAATTAATCGACCAAATAGTTCGCGGTCAGATCTCACATTGTGAATTTTTTCATCATTTGTTTTGAGTTTTTTCTTCTGTGCTAGGCTGGCAAATGTTTTAAGTTTTAAGTGTGGCAACGTGTCCCAAAAGCTTCTCGTGTTAGTGTCCAGCCGCTCCTGAACAACATTGTCCATAATCTGCTTACCAATCTCACAGGCGGAAACAAGTCTCTTGGCGATTTCACTAGGCAATACCACGCCAGTTGCAATGTTTACAAGCGGAAGACACTCGCTGTCGTCGTTTTCCGCAATATTAAAGGGATTTGTCATTATATCTGATGAGAACATCGAAAGTACCTTCTGCACATCGGTTTCATCCCTGTTCATTCGATTAGTCCCCATTTCCTTATGTACTCCAAACATGTGACTATCTTGTAACCCACACATTTGCTTTGTGACCGTTGTTATGGCTGCCCTCTCGTGGCTAGTTAAAAACCACCTCTCCAGAGCTCCTGGCTTTTGTTATTCCAATAATACCACCTCGCTTTTTGGAATCCAAATTAATATATTGCTCTAAGGCCATATCTGTCCACACTTGATTGAATGGATGGTGTTAGCGACTTACGGAATGATTTCCATTCAAGAATTACCTGGGTGCTTTGTCAACAGTGGTACAGCTGGATATACAGATTCTATGATGGAGTTAGTATACATACATAAAATATAACCTTCACATTTCACCCTCGCCTTTGGCATGCAAAATGTATGTTGGACATATGTTAGGTCGATATCCGTCTAAATATCATATATGGTGAATCTAATACGATATTACTTTGAGTTATGACACGATCATGCTTATATCGTTGTGCACTGTGGATACAGTCAAAGGCTAGACCCCCTATGCAAAGAAATCAGGATAACTAATTAGTGCTACCAGAATTTGTTTGTACAACAGGGCTTAAAATGTGTGGGACATGTCCCCCAAGCCACAGCAAGTGTCAGACCTTCCGAATACTGGGTGTGCTACGTCACGATTCTGACCTAGCTTTAGCTCCTGGACTAAATAGACTTGTTTGAATTCAATAACATTTCGTCGCAAAGCAGGCACGAGCATATTAACCAGACATATTCAGCCGTAATGACAGATGCGCTTGTCAGTTATTGATGATTCCATGTTCACTGATCAACTGCTAATCTGAAGAAAATAAACAATTATATAAGCATAGAAAGTTGAGGAAGTTACAGTCTGTCACTAACATGTTACATAATATTATGATTGAAGCTATGCAGAACACAAGCTTGATTGACTTTATTAGACATATCTATTATTGAGTAACACCATAATTCCGAGCTAGAACTGAACGTGATTGTGCAAGGAAGTAAATGGGATTTTCTACTGGATTAAATTCTACTCTATCGTGATCACACACATAATAAGTTAGGATGCTATTCAATACGCTCAATATTAGATTAGGTTTAAATTAATCATGAATTCTGAATCTAAAGATGAGTTTTATTTAGTAATATTACAGAGAGTAAATGGAATAGATTCTCAACTAATCAACACACACGCGCGCGAACGCGCACGCACGCACGCACGCACGCACGCACGCACGCGCTCATCTCTAGGTAAACTCCACCCAAGCTTCGTCTGTTTAGTGATCGATCGATCCTTGAACACGCTGACTATTAATTTCCAAAGAACTATATAGGTAAACTGTTGAATATTTTGAAACTACTTTGACTGTGTGGGTTTGCTACCTATTGCATCAACAGTACACAGTCAAAGTAGTTTCACAATATTAACCAACATGTTTATTAAATGGTAAAGACAAGCATTTCGTGCAACAACTCTTAGTCTATTATCAATTAAACGTTCGTGACGAACTTATCTACGCCATGGATGACTTCGTTGATTATGATGTCATCCTCCACGTCACGTAGTGTATTATGTCGTCATATGATTGATGGATAAACTGAAAAGATCGATTACACGTTATGCACTACCACTTAGTCTAATGTTTACAGTCGACAGAAAGCTGATGAGGATTTGCATATTGAGATGAAATACAGATACGATTTTCATCGTAGAAGAATTTGCTAAGGCTAAGCTCCACCCACACTTCGCCGTGTTGGGATTGATCGATCCACGAATGCCCTAACCATCAAATTCCAGAAACCTATACAGGGTAAGCTGTTGACTATTTTGTAACTAATTTGACTGGGTGCTGTTGCTGCCTATGGAAGCAACAGCGCCCAATCAAATCAGTTTCAAAATAGTCAACAGAATATGTATTAAATAGTAAATACATTCAATTCGCACAACAACACATAGTCAGTCTTCAAATATGCGTTCGCAACATACTTATTTACGTCATTGATGACGCCATAATGATGTCAATGACGCCATTCATTATAATGCCATTCTGATTATGATGCTATATGATGGATGGACACAGTGGAAAGGTCCATTGTGCTTGTGCCTCAGAACAGCTTTACGCTACTGATTTCGGGATCAGTGGCTGGTCGAAATAGGAGAGCACTGCCTTTCATTTAAACATTTAAGTGCACTTTGTAAGGGATATCTTGAATAAATTGGACAGTTCTTCTAATGTTTCCTAGTGTCGTGAATCCATTGTATATGTACATGTTGATCAATAAGAAATGGACGTGTAAACAAGAGGGATTGACTCTGAAAAACAATGCAAGAATTAAATGAACAGCTTGTAACAAAATGAAAAAGAAATGCACCATTACTTTCGATAGTTCTCGAGATGGATGGGGTACACTATAATACATGCAAACAAATTTTAACATTATCAGTAGTCAATATTTAATATTGGAACTCATGATTGGTTTCAATCTTGAACTGAAGAATTTAGGACCCTTGTTTATGATGGTACTGGGATTTTGAATAAATATTAGAACAATTTTAAAATGTCTTATTAGCACATGCAGTAAACGTAATTACGCACATTTGGGGATGCTATTCCAGTAGACAATATACATATGCTGCTGGCGTGGATACATAATGAAATACCTCACTCTTAAACAAATCGATTGATATTCAGCATTGAGTTGCGTGCTGAACGTGTGTTACAATTGATTACTATTTACATGTTTATATATGTATTATTATATATCAAATGAATATACAGATTTAAAATCATTGGATGTAACAGTTGCCTTTCTGTATTTAAAATGGATATCAATATTATTTCATAATGATGGCTTCAAATGCATTCCACTGTTGATATAACATGCATGATACATTATGCTTAGGTTGAGAAATAGTATAACAGGTCCCTCTAAAATATCTAGATCAATCGTATGCCTGTATCTGTATGCTTGTCATACTAGGCTGAGTATTGGAGTTAGTCTGTAACTGATTGCTTACGTGGATCATACTAGTATATACCCATTAGGCAATTATTGTCTGTCACAACTGAAATGTATTTCGCTTGAACAATATATATATATATATATATATATATATATATATATATATATATATATATATATATATATATATATATATTTTATGGCGGTACAATATGTGCAGCGAATGGTGATTGACGTTTTATTATTTTTTTCGGACACTCATTTCTTATGGCCAATCTGATTGTAGTCATAGTAATGACGACACCTTGCTCTGCAATATTGACAATCAGAGCAGAAGATTGTGCTATAGTATACGCTGTGGCAGAACTTACATTTCCAACCTGCCGTCATAGTTATCCATAGTATCTATCTCTGCTTCGTGTAGTATCATTGTTTAATTTTAATGAATCTGTATATGTGTATATATAATCATCTTAATCATGCGTTGATTACATGTATTTTAATTGTTTGATCATTTAATTTTGTAGGTTACTTTATTTTATTCTAATCTATGTATCGTCTCTTAGTCCTCTCCCCCACTAATGGCTTTTACTAGTTTTAACAAAACAATTATTTACCACTGCTGTGGGTGCTCCAAAATTAATTGAGGATTTTCCTCACTCAACAGCAACGGTAGCAGTAATAGCGATGACGATGGTGCAGGCGACATATGCAGATTTTCGTGGAGGAAATCATGCACTTAAGCAATTTGAATCAATTTTCAAATATTTTCTACCACATTTCTTCAATTTTAACATTTATCTTTTGAGTAGTTGTGTGAATGTTTCTGGCGGGATTTATCAATGGACCTTTCGGTTTTAGCTATGCCCCGCCCATCTCTAGCTAAGCTCCATCCACAACTCGCTCGTGTTGGGATCGATCGATTTCTGAACACACTGACTATCAATTTCCAAAAAAATACACAGGTAAGCTGTTGAATATTTTGAAACTAATTTGACTGGGTGCTGTTGCTGCCTAAGTCAAATTAGTTTCAAACTATTCAACAGCATGTTTATTAAATAGCAAAGAATTACAAAGACATACAATTCATATAACGTGTCGTACCAGTTGAGATTTGATGACGGTCTATATGAAACCCCTTGTGACGTCATGATTGTGACGTCATCATACATGCGCTGATCCGATTATGACGTCATATGAGTTCATATGATGGATAGATACTCTGCAAAGGTGAATTGGGTCTTGCCTCGCCAATTTCCATTGGTCACATTGGCTCCTGAAAATTCGACGCATCTAGTGTATCATGAAGTTGCTCCACTGCTCTTTCTTTTGTGTACCCGATCATTTTGTCCTAAGTATTATTCCTTTTGAATATGGCATGGTGTGCCATTTTTTCACCAGTCAATGCACGGGCATACATCCTCACCACTATGTGACAGCGAGTCTTGTTGTTCTCAGACTTGACCTTGAGGACTATCACTCTGAATCGGTGGTTAAATGTATTTATCATCTAGCCAGATTTCTCTTTGACGTTTCATTGGCGAACATGAATCATTATGATATATGTCTGTGGATCTCATCCCACGTGACGTGTTCCGATCCCTTGTCATGGAGTTGTTCCTTAGTCATCCGACTAATAAAATAAGTCATTACATAATACACTTGTCATGTTGTCACTTCAACATTATTGCATCGAGAGTAACTGATAATCGATGTCAACAGGTTGGTTGTAGTTATCCCAATAAAATAATCTTTTCCAGTATTCAATACACTCAATATTTCATAATTTTTCATTGTTATCTTTAAGCTGAAGGAGTTGGACAATTGGTACTGCAAAGAGATACATATTTGTATTTTTGCAAGAGTAATGTCTGATCCATTTCGATCTTGGAACTGAAGAGTTTATTATCGTGCTTGGTGACTTCGCCAGCGTTTCTAACACTATATCTATAAATGTTCCCGCAAAGCTGCACTAAGTCGCTAAAAGCTAAATGATGTTATTATAATCTGATCCTACAGTTGCGATGATGGTGTGTCCACTTCAATGTGTGCCCGTCTTCTGGCTCGCATTTATCATGAAATAAGCCACTCTAAAACAAATAGATTGATGCTAAGAAGTTTTCTGGACATTGCAGACTTATATGTGTAGTAAATAGTATATTAAATTAGTATACACATGCTAAATCATCGGACATCAGTGTTCAATTTCTATTGGATTTAGCTTAATATCAATCTTAATGCATGATGCTAATGATTACAAATGCATCACATTTTTGACATATAATACCTGGTAACACGTGTTTAGTTTGCGAAATGCGATAAATAGATCAACATTGACCAGAATGTTTGGCATGACGGAGTATTGTGGCAAGTTGCTTGCTTTATTACTGTAGTATATTATTGCTAAATAATTCTCCTTGGATTATCTGATGCTATTTCAGAGTTATTGCACTTGCCAGCTAACTGGAGGTTAAATTGTTTTCAATATGATCATTAATGATGCAAAGGCAAAGCATATTTTAGCAAACACTCACTCATAGCTTGTGTTTCGATTAAGTAATATGATCACATGAGCGTGCTACAACAATGAGATCGTGTTCGTCCTTCCTATCTAACGTCCTATCTGATTCCACTGTGTAAGATGGCGGGCAACGTATATGTAAACTCATTTTTCTCTTAACTGGTGTTAATATTTCTACACAGTTGAATTACTTTTGGAAGAGATGGATTGAATATCAGCTGTGCTAAGGTGCATTTAATGCGACTATTACTTCCGGCGATGTATCACCAAGTCTCTAAAGGCGTCCTCATGTTTCTAAGTCACTTAGATAGGCCGATGATGGTGGTGATTAAATCTGGCTTCAATATGTCATTGATTCGTGTTCAAATATCTCTCTGTCACACAAACATGTGTGCACACCAAAGGTCCGCTAAAACACACACACCCCTACGGTATGCTTATATAAGCCCATTTACACATACACACACATGCAGACGTGCGCTCACTACGCATAAACACACTCGCTCACACGCACGCACGTGCGCACATAAACACATACAAACGAGTAGAGTATAAATACTAGGAAGAAGTATCTGTAAAAAGCAATTAGTACTATCCTAATAATCCTGTTTGAAAATAACACAACACAAGCTCATTAGATATCTACAAATAGGCATTGATAAATACACACCTAAGCATGCGCTTTTAATTATTTATTTACATTTTCAGCAATAACCATAGAAAGGTTAAAACACACATACCCCTACGTGTGCATATACACACGCACACGCACTGCGTATACAAACTGCCACGCACGCACGCACGCACGCGCGCATATAAATACGTACAAATCCGGTGAATAATAGGAACAATTTTCTGTAAAAAGCAATTAGTATTATCCTAATAATCGTGTTTTAAAACAACATAAAAAAAGCTCTTTAAATGTGGATTTACAAATAGACATTGATAAATACACACCTAAGCATATGCCTTTAAGAGTTTATTTTTCTTTCCAGCAACACCAGAACAAATATACCGTCTGGTTTTGACATCAAATTAATCTCATTCTCTAGTGGAAAATGTCATTCGTTCCCGAATCGCTAAGAGTGCATAGTTTATCCTACATGATCCACACATTAGAATCAATGTTAGCCTACGTATCACAAGTGATGCTGATCCTGCTTATATGGTCTTAACATCCGTGACATCACTGACAGCGATCTCCAATTTTCTGAAAGTAAATGGGTATCGGACAGCATCACTAGTTGCGCTTAATTGCCCGATGTTGTAATTTGGTTCTAGAATACATTGCCAGTAGCTGCTAAAGCGATGGTTGGCATTTGATTCTTTAAGAGTATTTCTTTTATTTCATGAATTTGGACAGATTTCCATGCTCCAGTCAACATCCTGCCCTCAGTCAACGTTAGACAGTTACCATAATTCTGTGTATGTCTACATTTGCCGGGCTCTCACCCAATGAAGAATCCAGTTTTAGATATGCCCACCAATCTCTAGCTAAGCTCAACCCACACCTCGCCCGTATTGGGATAGATTGATCTCTGATCTCCCTGATTATTAATTTCCAGAAATCTATACAGGTAAGCTGTTAAATATTTTGAAACTAATCAGCCTATGACAGCAACAGCGGCCAGTAAAATTACTTTCAAGATATTGAACATAAAGTCTATTAAATAGTAAAGACATACACCTTGCACGACAACGCTATGGTGCCATTGATACGCCATTGATACGTCAAGTGGTTGATTATGACGTCATATGATGGATGCATATACTGGAAAGGTTCATTCTTCTCAGCATATTTCTCGTGTGCATCTTTAACCATTTGAACATGAAAGACTGAATACGGAAATGTGTTTACGATTTAATAAGAATTCTTTTGAATAATTTGAAACTAATTTAGCAAATATATGTTGCTGCCTTTGTTAGCGACATGTTCCTGTCAGATTAGGTTCAAATTATCCAAAATCATATTCGCTTAGTTACCTGGAATTTATCTCATAACCTAATGTGCATGGATATGGAATTTATCTCATAAACTAATGTGCAGGGATATGGAATTTATCTCATAACCTAATGTGCATGGATATGGAATTTATCTCATAACCTAATGTGCAGGGATATGGAATGTATCTCATAACCTAATGTGCATGGATATGGAATTTATCTCATAACCTAATGTGCATGGATATGGAATGTATCTCATAACCTAATGTGCAGGGATATGGAATTTATCTCATAACCTAATGTGCAGTGATATGGAATTTATCTCATAACCTAATGTGCAGGGATATGGAATTTATCTCATAACCTAATGTGCAGGGATATGGAATTTATCTCATAACCTAATGTGCATGGATATGGAATTTATTTCATAACCTAATGTGCATGGATATGGAATTTATCTCATAACCTAATGTGCATGGATATGGAATTTATCTCATAGTCTAATGTGCATGGATATGGAATTTATCTCATAACCTAATGTGCATGGATATGGAATTTATCTCATAACCTAATGTGCATGGATATGGAATTTATCTCAATACCTAATGTGCATGGATATGGAATTTATCTCATAACCTAATGTGCATGGATATGGAATTTATCTCATAACCTAATGTGCATGGATATGGAATTTATCTCATAACCTAATGTGCAGGGATATGGAATTTATCTCATAACCTAATGTGCATGGATATGGAATTTATCTCATAACCTAATGTGCATGGATATGGAATTTATCTCATAACCTAATGTGCATGGATATGGAATTTATCTCATAACCTAATGTGCAGGGATATGGAATTTATCTCATAACCTAATGTGCATGGATATGGAATGTATCTCATAACCTAATGTGCATGGATATGGAATTTATTAAATTTCTCATTGACATTTGAAAGGGGTTGAAGTATAGTTACATAACTGTTGCTGAACAATAGCTTTATCTAAGGAATACTATGGGAAGAACAGCACCTTTCACTATGCGTTCCTTTAACAAGTACGTTTACAAAGAGGTGCCTATATGGTGCAGAATGAAGGTAGATACTAATAATAATATTAATAATAATGGTCTATATTTTGGTTCAAATGAAATCTTTCTTAGAAACCTATTACAATTACAGTTTATTGATAACTCTGTTCTTGCTGTTAAGGCTGACTTTGTCAGTTTAATCATATTATCTACAGCAATATATGAGACAACCCTTCTACAATTTCTTGCAAAGGTAATTTACAGTAACGCCTGTACACTGAATGGACCGAGGTAAGCTTAATACAAATCATTTACTATTTCAAATTATTTTGGAATCAAATTTATTGTGACTCCCTAAGATTGCTAATCGTTTAGCACAAAACGTAAGTGGCCACTATAGAAATGATTGCCTGTCGGAACAGTTCCTAGCAAAGCTGTCATACCTTAGAGTTTCAGACGCTGTGATGAGACTCTCTTCAGAATAATAATGCCACTCATTACACATTGCCTGATCTCTGATCAAATGTTGATCTGAAGAAAATACAATTAATAATACCAAGATTAGATATTTAACAAGATGTAATCAGTCAATCAAAAAATCCCAGCGGCTTGATTGCCTTTATCAGATGGCTGTTTTATTTTGCACCCAACCATGCAGATTTAACTTTGAAAGTAATTGTGCAATCCTGCGAATGAGACCTTCACCTGCCATATCTTCTGATTTGCCAAGATCGCACAAAGAGCAAATGAATTTGGGATATCTGATTGTTCATTACTCATGGAATCTGAATCTGAAAGGTGGTAATTTTCATCCTCATAACAGCGAGTAATTCTGTTGGATTCTAAATTATTCAGATGAGTTGCATTCCTTATATAGAGCTATGAGGTGGCTCGTACTGTGATTTACATCATGTTAGCAGATTACTACCTACATATATGCAAAGTGAGTAAAGAACTGGAGATGTTGAATAGTGCAGATATTGTGTTCCTGGTCAGGTTTACTCATTGTTAATGATGAAATATTTCCTCTCTCTTCCCCTGCTTGCACATTAGAATAAATTGCACACTTTGAAAGGTCGCAGACTGGCGTAATTTGCGGATCGGTGCCTTGATGTAATGAAAAAGCATTGATTTCCGATTTTCTGTTCATATGCTCTATCCGTGCTAACACATTAATGAACATTTCCATAGCAATGACACCATATGGCGTTATAATCAGCTAAGGGGCGTGTCGTGTATGATGACATCATAATCATTACGTCATAAATGATTGTATATGGCCCGTCTTTAACGCGTAATAGTCTGACACGTTGTATGAATGGTATGTCTCTACTATTTTATAAAAACACTGTTGAATATTTTGAAACCAATTTGACTGAACTTTGTTGCTGACATAGGCAGCAATAGCGCCCAGTCAAATTGGTTTCAAAATATTCAATAGTTTACCTGTATAGTTTTCTGGAAATTGATTGTCAGGGAGTTCAGAGATCGACCGATCACGACACGAGCGATGTGTGGGTGGAGCTGGGCTAGAGATTGGCGGGGCTTGACAAAAACTGGAAACGTACATTGCGGCTATTTGTTAATTCGTGCACATTTCTTTTACAATATATTTGCTGCGGAATGATTGGCATTGAAATGATTCTGTTTTAAAGTGTATTCTTATTTACTGGCTTGTTGTTGGTAATTTTGTATGCCAACTTCTAGCGAATAATATTTTTATGGCTACCTCCGTCTGTATGATACACATTGTTTTGTGTCAATCCGGTTCTCATCCACGTTGTTGTCAGCAATGTATTGAGTGCATGTCATCGATATTTGACTCTGAGAACTCCGGGAAAAAAGAGTAATATTTATTTCTGAGTTAAATGCCCAGGGAAATGATATTTGATATGTCAATGAATTTAAAGGAACCTAGGAATGTATAAAACAACGTTGTCCAAATATGTCACCGGCTAAGCGAACAGCTTTGCGTCAGCAATGTAGCAATTCGAATGCACGGATATAAACATTCACCTATATGATAAATGTAGATTGATGCTGATGGAATGTATCTAATAATCATATGTGAAATTTGGTTCTAATTGAGATCTTTGCTAAAAATAAATATTAAAAAGTGCTTAAGGACAATTGTTAATGACGTCATCAGTTTAATTTGATTACATACAAAATATAATTATGTCATCATTTGGGTCAAGTTCGCCTGTCAGTTTGCTGGTGTACTGATCATGCGCAGTTGCTATGCACAGTCGAACTTGATCTTAGCCGACTATAGTTCGTTTGTACCCGGTTCCCTATTGAATTACTATTGCAGAAAAGTTGGAGCCGGGTACCAGTCTCCATTAACCCTTTCTGTCGTCTGTTTTGATGGCCTACGAAAATGGGTTATTTTTGTCCGCTAAGACGTCAAAAAGCGTCCATATGGCATAAAGTGAGGAGGAATATGGGATTGGGAACACTGACATACAATGGGAAAGCATAATTTCATCAAACCTAAGTTATTTAGTGAAATATTTACACTTGTATATGCATTTATTCGTGGCAAACGATCGGTGTCCGCCATTTTGAAATTTACGCAAATATCGTACTAACCATCTGAACCGAGGTCGGGTGCTCTGTTGACCATAGTTGCCTAGCTAGTTAGCTATTTGATGTTCGACTGGTATTCTAGTTAGCTATAGATAACTATGGTTAGGAGTCGAAGTTGACCATAGTTTAACGACAAGGCAATTACAGTGAATGGTGTCTATATAGTACAATCATTAGGCCAACAAAAAAATCTTGCAGCAGGGTGCAGCTGGGCGTGCGATATAACTCATTTAATGTACCAAATATGTTTACAGGCATGAGCGTGTCATTGCATACGCTCTTATGATTCTTTGGCATAAAGAAATGCTATAATTTGGTGTCTAAGCAAGTGTCTATTATTGATGGTTTTGACTGTTATCACATAGTATAGCACCGTTGTTACACTTATTGTTATGAGGCCTATAATGTACGAGTACAGCGAGTTTTGATAGGATTCCATTCGAAAATTCCCAGCCAGTCATCAGAGTGGTACAGTTTCAAAGATAATCTTATCTTGGCCTGCAAATGGGTATTCACTAAGGAAATATTTCGATTGTTTTCTCCAAATTTGACCATTGCAGTGTTAAGTATATTACTCAATAACGAAGTATGATGGTGGACGGACTGCTGATGGGGATCTGCAGACTGAGATCATCTAGAGAAAAATGCAGGATCTTAGTAGAATATTATAATCGGTGGCTCCGATCTGTTACAAATATATGACTACATCACATATAGGGTGATGTCACAAACAAAATGCATAGTGAATGCTGTGTCTATCTCCACCATGAACATTGAATAGGCCGTCAAGTGTACAAATTGTATAACTTTGATGGATTTACTACTTAATAAAGATTATGTTGAATATTGTGAAACTAATTTGACTAGGCCCTGTTAATCCCATAGGCAGTAACAGCGCTCAGTTAAAGTAGCTTCAACATACTGTACAGCTGGCGTGTATAGTTACCTTAAAATTGAGATTCTGAGAATTCGTGGTTATTTGAATATACATCAATCCAAACAAGCATACACGTGCGGGTGAATCGTAGCTAAAGTGAGTGGGGCATAGCTAGAAATGAACCCTATGTTGCGGCAGCATGTTATTAAGTGCATGTATGAGTGACATCAACTAACGAACTGGATATGGAGATCCGGAATTGTACAGATAGGGTTTCCATGATCATCTTTTGTCTTTCTAATGGAGCAATCCAGTTTTAGCTATCTATGCCCCCTGACTATCAATTTCTGGAAAACTATACATATAAGCTGCTGAATATTTTGAAACGTATTTGATTGGGCGCTGTTGCTGCAAAGGGCAACAATATCACCTGGTCAAATTAAATGACACTTTCTTGACGAACTTATTTACGTCATTCATGACATAATTGATTATGATGTAATCCTACACATCGCGTAGTTGACGTCATATGAATGGATGGATATCTTGAAAGCAATTGTACTAAAGTGCACAATTTAAAAGTTCACTGAATGACGTTATTTTGTGATCAGTAGCATGAGGTAATGTAAAGACGTTGATTTCTGATTTTCTGAGAATAAGTTTCATCCGAGCCAGAGATTTATTCGTGGTTATTTGTTGCATTCTGCGCATTTCTCTTATATTATATTGCCAATGACTGTTTAACAAGTATGTGCTTGATTCTCTGCTTGCATGATATCTTGCTAGCGACTAGGGTGCGGTGGCTGAGTAACACGATCTATTCTCCTCAAGTTATCGGGATTGCTATGCTATTTTCATGTGTTTATGCGGTCACTTGCGGACAAAGAGGTAATCAATCCGTCCACAGTTTCCTTTGTATTCACCACTCTGGAACGTCTCAAAGATCACGTGCCTAAGTGATAGAGCTAGAGTTCTGACATGAGTTGGTGCTGTCCCTGTCTTCCGGACGCTAATCAAACTTCCTGTCAATGAATGACTCGACTCCCACAAACACGAGAAGTCGATTGAAGGTTTCCGCTTACATAACATTTATTTTCTAACTAACCAATTCTTTAAAAAAGATTGATTAGGTTTGCATTTGACCTTTAGAAATGTTGCAAAGTCTAGTAAAATTAATTAGTTTGATCTCTGTTTGTGAGGAAATGATTCAAACTTAGACGAATATGTATAGCCTTAAAACGGTGTGTAACTGACAATCCGTGTTTATCATGAAAGATGGAGTTGAAGAGTGGAATGATATAGTGTTGATGTGAGCTTCTGACAACATAAATTATATACTATTTCAATCCAAGAGTATTGTTGTAGGCCTATCTCCGATCAATATGATTATCACATTACCGTCTTAATTCATCAGTTAATATCTGAACCACAGAGAATCGCATACCCGCATAACATGGTTCATTTAGAGACGTATTTGCTAGTCCTTCTTCATTAGAAAAGATACGTGGGATCAATGTTTGACTAACCGATAATCTGTGCTTATCGTGAAAAGTGGGAACGGAAGAATAATACAATTTTAATCGGAGATGTACGCCACACTGCGAAAGTGAAATGAGTCATTTTCTTGCGGCTGACATTGTCTTGGTGCGGTGGTCCAGTGGAAAGATGCCTGGTTGCTGATGCTATGCGGAGTTGCAGAATGGCGGTTCGATCCCCCGACCGGGAGATGGTGATCAACAAATTAAACTAACGGGTGCAGCACTGTCGGCTAAGTTAGCACATGGAAATTGAAGCCGCACGTTGCCAGTGCGTCAATAAAATAAAAATACATACAGACAGACCGACCGACCGACCGACCGGCAGGCAGGCAGGCAGGCAGGCAGGCAAGCAGGCAGACAGACAGACCATATATTACTAGCTATGGGTCACATCGTATTATGGTTGAGACATAGGCACTTTTGTGAAACGGTACCGATAAACTGGCGTATACTAATTGGGAAGGAATGGAAATGGCATTAGCAATCAGTTTAATGTGTATCTGTTTGCCACATTAGTATATAACACTAGTCTTATCACACAATCAAAGGGCAAATTGTCCATAATTTGAACTTATTTTACTCGGAGGTAAACCTGTAGTGTTCTTGAAGGCGCAATATGCATGCTCCTGTGCGCTACCGGATGGAAGGCCAATGGGAGTTTCTGATTCCAATATATCTATCTGTTTCCTGTCACCGCCATGATGTGGGTCTTGGCTAGGAGTTAATAACTGTAATAACTTAAGAAACACGGTATTGTAATGTGCACATGTAGTCAGTTGTAATGCCATCGCACCTAAAATAATATTGCCAACGATTGCATGTTACAGACGCGGCATATCAGCATATACTACAGTAAATCATTGACGAGAGACAGTCAACCAGGCCATAATTCACGACATATGATAGACGCCATGAACATGAGATAGTCGACTTATCTCGCTGGTTTGCTACGTACCAAGCCGTTATTCAGATCTCGCTATAGCAGTATTGTGCAATGTTACAAATGAGATTTTCAGTTGGATTATCTTCTACTCTATCATACTCACACGATGCGCATGCGATGATGCCACATCGTTAGATACCAGATTAGTCATGAATTAATCATAGATTCTAAATCTAAAAATGCGTTTCTCTCAGCAATATAACAGAAAGTTAATCTATTGGATTCTCAGTTAATCAACAAACACAATAGCTTGAAAGCACGAGATTTAGCCACTTTCGCAATTCCATTTTACCGAGGCTTTACAGTGTACACACCGCTGATGAGGATTTGTACAATAAGATGATTTAGAGTTGGAAATTCGCAGCATTTGCTTCGAGTTATTAACAAGATATATGCGTATTTAAGACAATCTAGCTAATCACCTGGATACGCAGACACGGACTGGTGCTGCTCAGAGTGTGCGTATGTGGCGAGCTTAGCCCGTGGTAATGGTTATTTAAGTCTACTTAATTCTGTCACAAAATTAGAATACATTGCAGACTTTATAATGGAACTGTCTGACGTCGTTTTCGGATCAGAGGCACTATTCATAAGGAATACTAAAAACAATGCGTTGCGACTGCTTTGCGTGTGCTTAGCGGAGCTTACGAGCATGCCTGTTTAGCGAAGCGTTGTAGTCATAAAATTCTGCGCAAAGTTCACGCTATTTGCGCGCCCGCCTACTATTGCGCGGGGTAGTGCGTGTACAGTTAAACCTGTCAGTTATCGACACTTGCCCTTGCGCCAAATGATGGCTATATCTTAAGATGTGTGGTCATAAGACCACATGTCTTAAGGAATCGTCATCACGTGGTCTTAAAATCATTTAGGTCTACTATCGAAAATGGTTTGTATTACAGTACTAGGGCCTACCTGTCTTTAGTGACCCCGTTTACATAACCCATATATGTGTCCGTTATAGGCAGGATTGGCTGCGAATAATTATTTGTAACTTTGTTTAAAGGTACACATTCACAGCAGAATGCTTGAAAATAAAATTAAAACGGGTATACTTTTAGAGATTTAAATTGTGTGACGAGATGTAATAATATGAAATAAATCTTTAACACACAACGATTTCATTAGTTGTATCTATAGGCCTATCAATACAAATTTTTAACGTGAGAAATTATATTAGAGATCCGACTTTCACGAGTCCTTAATTCAAATTCCCACCTAAAATATAATAATAATTATATTATATTATAACATAATAATTAAGTATACGGAATGAAGTCATCATATGTTAAGATTTATTTCGTTTCATTACATCACACATTTTGAGCTTCTACACATATACAATTTTAACAATTGTATTTTCAAATATTCTGGTGTGAATATGCACCTTTAATTTGTAATTCAGGGACCTCTATTTGGAATGGACAATTATACTTCCATGCATTCACGTGTACCATTGCACAGTTACGTTGCTATTTAAGAACGTAAGGTTCGAAAGGTTAATATGAACTTATGAGTATTGGTATGTGAGCATCTATATATGTATAGCGCGTTGTATAATGAATTGCATATTTTGTACCTCCACTGTCATAACACACTGCCTACTTATTTACTTCCACAGGATATCCATAGTTAGCATTAAATACACAGATTGTGAACTTGAACTACTGCTGCTATTACTACTATACGCCGCTCATGTTGCTAGAGCCACTGCTGCTGCTGGGGCTGTGGCACATGCTGCTGCACTACTATTGCTACTGATATCGTCGCCGTCATCGTCGTCGTCGTCGCCGCCGCCGCCGCCGCCGCCGCCGCTGCCGCCGCCGCCGCTACTACTACTACTACCACTACTACTACTACTATTACTACTACTACTACTACTACTACTACTACTACTACTACTACTACTACTACTACTACTACTACTACTACTACTACTACTACTACTACCACTACTACTACTACTATTACTACTATTACTACTACCACTACTACTACTACTACTACTACTACTACTACTACTACTACTACTACTACTACTACTACTACTACTACTACTACTACTACTACTACTACTACTACTACTGATGCTGCTGCTGCTGCTGCTGCTGCTGCTACTACTACTACTACTACTACTACTACTACTACTACTACTACTACTACTACCACTACTACTACTACTACTACTACTACTACTACTGATGATGCTGCTGCTGCTGCTGCTGCTGCTGCTGCTGCTGCTGCTACTACTACTACTACTACTACTACTACTACTACTACTACCGCCACCTCCACTGCTCCTTCTGCTGCTGCTGCTGCGGCTGGGCCTAATAAATAGCTAGAGGAGTTCACATGTAGCGAAATAACGTATTTCTTCGTAATTTCCTACCACTGTCCTATTTCCCTCTGACTAGTAACGCTATTGTTGTGCAGCTTAGCGTTGTTTGCGGGACTCATAATAGCTCCTGCACCTCTAAAATAGCGTGGTCTTCTTGAATACCTGAGAAAGAGTTGCGTGTTGTTAGTGAGCCATTTGTGCGCCCGCTAACGTGTGCACCCCTTTTATGAATAAGGCCCCGATATAGCGAGACAATGAGTAACATCGACTTCTGATTTTGTTCCAGGACTGATTGGAACCAGAGCCCCATTAGCGGTTATTTGTTGAGTTGTATACATGCCTTTCATATAACAAATTGCCGATGACTGGTGATTTACTGATTGACATATATATGCTTGATTATTTCACAATATCACTTTAATAAATGAATTCAGTCTACACATCAATCATATGACGTCATAATCAACTACGTCACAATATGTACGCTGACATCATAATAAATCACGTCACGAATGGTTTATCTAAGTCTGTCATAGATGTTTAATAGTCCGTCATGTTGTACTAATAGTATGCTTTTGCTATTTAATAACCATTCTATTTTAAAACTAATTTGACCGGGTGTTCTTGCTGGCATAGGTAACAAAAGTATCAACTCACATTACTTTCAAAATAGTCAACAGTTTACCTGTTTATGGTAAATGAGATTCATAGAGTGCAGGGATCGATCGATCCAATCCAGGGCATAGCGTGGATGACGCTTGGCTATAGATGGGCGGGGCATAGATAAACTGGATTCATACATTGTAGGACGCCTCTTCTTCGTCAGTGCATTCTGAAATCTAGAAGATACTCACGGATGGAGAACACGTGAAGCTGTGATCATGTAATCTGGGAAGCTAACATCATCAATAGTAGTGACCTGACAACCACATACAGGCAATATGGATCGAGTATAATTTTCCTCAACCAAACAAGTGCTATATTAGAAGCCTTGGAGCACTGCCACCGCATCCATCCAAGATACAAGTCTATCCCTTCATTCAGAACACCTCTTGCAGTCAGGCCCTACACGAATTCTACTCGGAAGCCAGCTTTAAGACTTGTATCAAAACTGATAGACAATGTCCGCAGTGGTGCATACATTATAATTAGCGAGCTAGCCATGCCAATGAGAACGTCATTACCACTAAATGTCACATTATGAATGCAGCAAAATCGCATATCAATCCTTAAATACTCGAGCCCTTCTATGACGAATTGCCCACAACTTCCAACGTTCCAGCCAGATGACAACTCTTCCTATTTGGTGACATACACTCCAAACTCAGAAAACTAAGCAAAACAGAGAAACAACCAGATATGAATCATGAATTGGCTCCTATCGAATTGGAAAACGCAACAGTAATGGAGGTGCATTAGCTGCCTTCATCTGTACATATGGCATATTTGCAACAAATACAGTCTTCAAGCGCCTGTGTCAGCATCGAAGAAGATGGACGGTACACATAGCCACTCAAGAGCACCAAAACCCCAAAATCTGTAATCAGATTGATTGTATATTATACAAGATTAAATAGGTTCCTCTAATATTCACACTCCTACGATGGTACGACCTCAACCCTGACAATAAACAATAACATGATTACTCGATTACAGATTAATCAAATATGCCTCATTGACAACTGAGCCTCAAAACAAATCGAAGAAGATGGACGGTACACATAGCCACTCAAGAGCACTAAAACCCCAAAATCTGTAATCAGATTGATTGCATATTATACAAGATTAAATAGGTTACTCTAATACTCACACTCCTACGATGGTACGACCTCAACCCTGACAATAAACAATAACATGATTACTCGATTACAGATTAATCAAATATGCCTCATTGACAACTGAGCCTCAAAACAAAAATCCAAGTTCAGCCACGATTCTCGAAACTAACTAACAACTCAGTCATCCAGGTGTCGTATAGGAAAATAAATAATTGGCCAGATGGCCATAATAGATCTCAACTGTAAACCAAACTGATGCCAAAGTAAAATCCTGAAATGTGTGGAGACGTCAGCTGCTAAAACATAAGTGCAGCCAGAAATATCAAACCAATGAAATCCAATGTTGCTGATCCATTTGTTGCAAAACTCTCTGAATAACAGAAAACGATGCAACTACACATGCAACTGCACATGTCTCAAAGCAGTTGCAATGAACACCAACATGAACTAAGGCAGAATCGTACACCGATGCTGTGCCAAATCAGTGAACTCACCATCAAAAGAGCACATCGTCTGGTAAACGAGTCACGCCCATCAGTGATTGCTGAAAAATGTTCAGAGAAGACAAAGCATTAAAAATCAGTACTTCAAATCAACCCCATGCAGTGCAAATCTCTGATGGTCACTTCACCAGCTCTGACCAGTGAAATAATCAAGGAATGGTCCAAAGGTCAGTTGACATACATAGAAAGCGAAGGCTACCCACAGCCCAGCAAAAGCGAATGGGAGAAGCAGAAGTTAGAAACACTTCTAACATCATTAATAACGAATTCCTTAAGGATCCAGATAAGAGCATCTTTAAACAGATCACACCCATCGAATCTGCCCACCAAAAGCTGTTTTGAACAACCACGATGCATGTACGTGCAAACATCTGCAAACCATTACAACTCATCACTGGCCACACAGAATAATATTAAATGCAGCACTCTACAAACTGTGTGACACAGATCCACTATTTGTGGAGTGGGGCTAGTGGCGCAACAGCGATGACCTATGTTTGCATATGTTATTGGAATGCCAAAATGTGCTGCTGCTCAGGAAGTAGTTGAATTTGCAGTTGTATGTGCACACAGGCACCAGGCACACAAAGGGTTTTAATGAGGCATACGCTGCTTTGTGAACAGTTTCAAATGTCTGACAGACTGACAGTGCCATATTCAAACCGAGAGGCTGGCGTAGTTCTGGGTTAAATGGACAGTTTTTGTTGTATGGAAGGTTTGTGCTTGGAATATATCTAAACGGTATTATCATAAGAGTAAAATATTGAGATTTAATCTAATCACAATTTCAGATTGCTCGTTACCAACATTATGTAATTAAGGTATGCCACAACATATCAACGGAATTGTTGAAAGCACAATGTATATAAATCCAGCATCTGTAGAATGAGATCAATGAATGTGTGCTTCAAGATTAATAAAAGGTGGAATATCATCATTGTTATACACATTTTTCCATTATTCAATGCACTCTATATTTCATTGTGTAATGCCTGATTGAGTTTGGTCTTGGAACTGAATAGTCTATTATCATACTTGGTGAAGTCGTTAGCATTTCAAACAATATATCTATAGTGGTGATCAGTTCCAGCAACGTTACACCAGGCCACTAAAAGCTAAATGATGTTATTAGAATGTCTTAGTTTCTCATCCTGCAGTGGTGATGATGTTGTGGCCACATCAATTTTTGTTCCTCTTCTGGCTCACACTTATCATGAAATAAGACACCCTAAAACAAATATATTAATATTAAGCAGTTGTCTGTGTGCTGGACACGAGTTACTATTGATTCACCATTACAGATTTACATGTATGGTATATATTATTACAGATAGGTACACACATATTGAAACATCCGACACCATTGTTCACTTTTTGTTGATTTTGTCTTAATATCAATTTCAATGCATGAGGCTAATGATTACAAATGCATCACATTTTTGACATACAGTTCCTGCTAATTCGTGTTTAGTTTGAGAAGTACGACGCCACTCTAAAATAAATAGATCATTATTAGGCGTTCGTTGTCCAGCATGTTGAACATAACCGAGTATATGCAAGTGCTATTACTGTAGGATAGTATTGCCAAATCGTACTCTTGGATTATTGTATGTGCCGTCTAAATGGAGGTTAAATTGTTTTCAACATGCTCATGAATGATGCAAATGCAACGCGCACTTAACAAATACTCAATCGTAGCTTTGTTCGTGTAAGCACTATGATCACAGGAAAATGCTACAACAGTGCGATCTTATTCTTACGTTCTATTTAGCGCCATATCTAACATTACTTCTATCGATTAGGCGTGCGGCTAATTAATTTGAGCAATATTTTAAGGATTACAGCCTTCAATGAAACCATTATTGTCTTCTTCCAGACAAGAATGTTGATTTGACGTCAATTTATCATAAGCTTGTTTTAAACGTTTAAATCACAATCATTTTCAGAGCAATTATACATCAGTCACTATCAAGGTAAGCTTGGCACTCTTGTAGGTATTCAAGTCTCAAATTTAATCTTAAAATGCCAGTATCTCAATGTGAAGACATCTATACATACAATTTTTTGAATAGTTTCCAAAACTACCTTAGCCTTAGACATATGCAACAGGTGGAATTATTTTCAAAATATCTCACTGTATTTCACTGTCATTAACTTAATTTGACATCATCGCTTACTCAATGAAAAGTAAACGAATCAACTGACAGCGCAATTGCTCTTAGACTAATAATCAAAGCCATGTTTGGAGTGATCAGAGAGTATCAGATTGACATTACGCATGTTGGTGATTGTAAAATAATGTTTCTAAAATGACGACCCCACAGTGCAAGATGGTGGGCAATGTATATGTAAACTAATTTTTCTCTTAATCAGTTTTATCTTTTCCACATTGTTGAATTACTTTTGGAACAGAGGGATTTATAATAAATCATGCTAACGTTACTAGAATTAAACCAGTGTACATAATTTGATTATTACTTCCAGCAATATATCAATAAGTCTCTAAAAGCTTTGGCATGTTCCTAATGTGGCTTAGATAGTCTCATAGTGATGATCATTATATCAGGTGTCCATCCATAGATGCTCGATCCCCTAATAAACTACTGATAATACCTTTCAAATGTGACGCTGCCATACAAACATGTGTGCGCACAGAAGGTAGGATACAACACACATATTCCTACGTATGCATATAAATATACGCACACGTACACACACACGCGCGCATGTGCACGCCCGTGTGCACGCGCGTGTACACATGTGCACGCGCGTGTGCACGTGTGCGTGCTTGTACACACGCACGCACGTATGCACACACACACTCACGTGCGCGCACGCACGCACGCACGCACGCACGCACGCACGCACGCACGCACGCACGCACGCACGCACGCACGCACGCACGCACGCACGCACGCACGCACGCACGCACGCACGCACGCACGCACGCACATATATACACGCACGCACATATATACACGCACACACGCACGCACGCACTTTTTAGGGGTCACACGTGATGCTGATGCTGCTTACTTGGTCTTAACATCTGTGATATCACCAACAACGATTTCCAATTTTCTGAAAACTGGATATCTCACAGCATCACTATTTGCACTTACTTGGTGGATGTTGTTATTTTCTCTGAGAATACATTGCTGAAGCGGTGGTTGCCATTGATTATTTTTATTTAAGTATGTGTTTTATGTGATGAATTTGGCAAGATAGTCATGCTCCAGTCAACAGTTTTGTGCTCAGTCCATGTTAGACCTTTATAATTATGTCTATGCCCACATTTGCCAGGCTCTCATCCAATATTAAGAAATATACGTTTACAATATAATAAAAAATGTGTTTGAATATCTTGAAACTAATTTGACAAAAAGATGTTGCTGTCTTTGTCAGCACCATGTTCTTGTAAAATTAGTTTCAAATTATTCAAAGCATATTTGGTTAGTTACCTTGAATATATCTCAAAACGTAATGCATGGATATGGCATATATTTGATTTCTCCCTGACATTTAAAAAGGTTGAAGGATATCCACATATACGTTGTTCAAAATAGTGAGATCAAACGTTACAATGTGAACCACGGGATAGTTCACGATACATTCATCTATGTATGATTGTAAAGATGTGTCTATGTGATAAATGTAGACTGCTGCAGAATGAATGTAGATAGTAATAAGTATGGCCCATATCTTGTTTCTAAATGAAATTCTACTTAAAAACATATTAAAAATACCGTTCATGGACAACTATGTTCTTGAGTTTGACACTTAAGTGATCAGCTTAATCATATTTTCTACAAGAATATCTAAGAAAACCATTCTACGGTTGCCAAGGTAATTGCAGTAAAGCCTGTCGCTGAATGGGCCAAGACAAGCTGAATGCAAATCGTATTCTACATTAAATGATATTGGAATCAAATGTATGGTATGTGTGATCGTTTGGCACAAAAAGCAAGTGATCACTATAAGAAAGAGTGATTGTCGTAACAGTTCTTAGCAGTTACACTTTAGAATTTGAGACACGAGCCTTTTTTTCATGCACGCCTGGAACTCACTGTGATGTGCTTCTCTTCAAAATGATAATGGCAATCATTGTGCATAGCATTCTCTCTGATCAAATATTGATCTGAAGAAAATAAAGTTACTCATTCCAACATTACATATTTGACAAGATGTCCTCAGTCAAGCAAAATGTTTCATATATATGACTTGATTGCATTTATCGGATGGTTATTTTATTTTGCAACCCACTATTCAGATCTAAACCTCAGAGAAACTGTGCACTCTTGCAAATGAGACCTTCAACTGCCATACCACCTAGTTTGCCATGGTCACACAAAGGGAAACTGCAGCTGAGATATTATTAAATATCTGATTAATCTTAAAATAAGAAAGGTTCTAAATCTGAAGATGGGATTCTTCATCAATATAATAGCGAGTACTTCTAATGGATTCTAAATTAATCAGATGAGGTGACATAGAGCCATGAGGTGGCGTGTACTAACATTTACATCGTGTTAGCAGATTTGTAACTAGATATATGCAATGCGACTAAGCAACTGGATATGGAGATGTGGAATAGTGCATATATTCTGGCCCTGGTCAGGTTTACTCATTGGTAATAATGAAATATTTTCTATCTCTTCCTCTGCCTGCACAAATTGCACACTTTAAAAAGGGCACAGACTGGCGTGATTTTGGAATAAGTGACGTGATGTAATGAAAAAGAATTAATTTCTGATTTTCTATCGATATGCTGTATCTGTGCTAACGCCTTATTTGCGCTTATTTGCTAACTTGTGCCTCTTTTAAAACATATTTGCTGTGGACTGATTCCCAAGCTTGATTCGTTATACAGTTTCACTCTTATTTATTGGCTTAGTTTGAATACGAACTGAAAATAAATGCTATATGATTATCTCCATCTGTATGATACACACTGCTTTCAACCAATTTATTTATTCTTTTGGAATGTCTCGGGTGCATGCCATCGATACTCAAATATGGGAATTCAGCGATAAAAGTGTAATATGTATTTCAGAGCTCAATATACATGGAATTGATATTCGATTTGGCAATGACTTGAAAGAAAGCTTGGAGTGTATAACATGTGTCATTGTCTAAGCGAACAAACCTGGAGGCAATATAACAATTCAAATGCACGAACAAAAGCATTCTCCTATAAGACAAATATAGATTGGTGCTGAAGGAATACAAGTAATGATTGTATGTGATATTAGGTTCTAAATGGCATCTTCTTCAAAATAAAATAAACTTTACCTACCAATAATCGTGTATGAATTCATCAGTACACTTGAATTACCTACGCGAAAAGTGTCTATTGAGTGAAAATGTATAAACCAACAACAATTGTTTCCAACTGTAGGGTGGGTGGGGGTGGGGCGACTGGGCTCTTGATACACCTCTTTTAATATATCAAATAGGTGTGCAGGCATATGACTTCATATTTAGATTTTTCAAGCTCTTATGATCACCTGCCTTCATGAACTGATTTCATTTGGCGCCTAAGCAAGTGTCTATTATGGATAGGTTTGACTGCAATCACATGTTATGGGACACATGCTAATAATGTTCTTGTCCAGCGAGCTTTGATAAGATTTTATTCTGAATTCTCGGCCATCACAGGTTACATATTCTCCGATTCAACTTTGACTTGAGGAAGAGTAATCTTTCCATTTTAGCAATGCCCTGTCCATCTCTAGCTAAGCTTCACCCACACTTCGCCGTGTTGGGATTGATCGATCCCTGAATGCCCTAGCTATTAATTTCCTGAGAACTATGCAAGAACGCTGTTAAATATAGCCTATAGCTACAATAGCGCCCAGTCAAATTAGTTTCAAAATATTCAACATAATATTAAATAAAGAGTAAAGCCATACAATTCATACAACGACGCATAGTCCGTCTTCAAATATGCATTCGTGATAAAGTATGTATATCATTCATGACGTCATTCATTAGGATGTCATTCTACACGTCACCTGGTTGATTATGACGTTATAGGATGGGTGGATACTCTGAATAGGTGAATTATGCTGAAAGCAGATGTTTCATAAGATGCATTCAGCAAAGCTAAATTTAAAAGAAATATTATAGAATCCATGCAGGTCAAATGATTACATTATTTTCCTGGATTGTTAGATACTAATAAAATATTCAGATTTCGCACTAACAATACTATGTTACTTTTCAGCAGGATTGTCCTCATATCTATCATGATCAGTCACAAAGCCCACGAGGATACAATATAGCTAAATGCTAATTTTACCAGCGAATTAATCAATGCATCTGAATCTGAAGATGGGGTTTCTCAGCAATATAATAGATAATAACTCTATTGGACTCTCGCTTAATAGTCAGATAGTGCAGGGATCTACCGATCCCACTTAATCAACATATACTGCAATATGACAGCACACTATTTAGCCCAAGCACTGCTTCATTGATGATGACCGAGCCAGTCATTCATGTGGTACATTTTCAAAAATAATATTCTCTTGGCCTGCAAATGGCATTCAATATGTAAATATTCAGATTTTCTTTTCCAAATTTAACCATTAAAGTGTTAAGTATGTTAGTCAATATCATTTAGCGAGGTATGATAGTGGGCGAACAGCTGCTGTGAATCTGCAGACTGAGTAGATCGAGACGTAAGTGTTGGATCTTTGTAGAATTTTATAATCGGTGGCTCCGATCGATCAGCAGGTATATGGCGCCATAATCAATTACGTCACATATAGGCTGATGTCATAAACGAAATGCATAATGAATGCTGTATCTATCTCTGTCATGGGCATTGTATAAGGCGCCGAGTGTACGAATTGTATGTCTTTGATGAACATGTTTGAGATTTTAAACTAATTTAACTGGGCGCTGTTACTCAGATACGAAGCGCAGTGACAAGTCAAAGTAATTTCAAAATAGCCAACAGCTGATGTTTATAGCTACCTTGAAAATGGAATTCTGGGAACTCAGGATTCGTTGAGTATACATCAATTCAAACACGCATAGATGTGTGGGCGGTGCTTATCTAGAAAAATGGGTAAGGTATAGCTACAAATGAACCCCTCTGTTATATCAGCAAGTTATTAAGTATATGTATTTGGGACTGCAACTAAAAGACTAGATATGGAGATACGTCATTGTGCGGATAATGTGTCTCTGAGCGACTGTCTTCTCTCTAATCGAGGAATCCAGCTTAATCTATGCCATGACCATCTCTACCTAAGCTCCACCCACACTTCACCCATGTTTGGATCTGCCAATCTCTGAACTGCCTGACGATCAATTTCCAGAAAACTATACGGGTACGCGGTTGGCTATTTTAAAACTAAGTTGACTGGGTGTTGTTGCCGCCTATGGATGGAATATCACCCAGTCAAATTAGTTACAAACATTCAACAGCATCTGTATTAAGTAGTAAAGACATACATTTCGTACAGCGACCTTTGGCCTATCATCAATTAAGCATATGTGACGAAGTTATCTACGCCATTCATGATTCTGACGTTATCCTACACGTCACCTAGTTGACGCCATATGATCGATGGATAAACACGAATGGTCCATTCTCCCAGCATATTTTAACAAATTGCACAATTTAAAAGTTCACTGAATGGCGTTATTTTGTGATCAGTAGCTTGATGTAATGTAAAGACATTGAGTTCTGATTTTCTGAGAATAAGTTGCATCCATGCCAGAGACTTATTCGTGGTTATTTGTTGCGTTCTGCACATTTCTCTTATATTATATTGCCAATGAACAAGTGTGTGTTTGATTCTCTTAGATTCTCTCTCATAGCTTGCCAACGACTAGGGTGCGGTGGCTGAGTAACAAGAACTATTCGCCTTAGATATTTATTTAGATTATCGAGATTGCTATGTTATTTTCGCGTTGATCTAAGACTATTTGGTCACTCGAGGACAAAGAGGTAATCATTTCGTCCACAGTTTGCTTTGTAATCGTTACTCTGGAATGTCGCAAAGATCACATGCCTAAGTGATAGCGCTAGAGTTCTGACATGATATGGACGCTAATCAAACTTCCTGTCAATGAATGACTCGACTCCCACAAAGTCGATTGAAGGTTTCCGCTTACATAACATTTATTTTGTAACTAACCGATTCTGGAAAACAGATTGATTAGGTTTGCATTTTGACCTTTCGAAAGGTTGCAAACCCAAGTAAAGTGAACTATGTTGATCTCTGTTTGTGAAGAAATGATTCAGTGTTAGAGGAATATGTATAGCTTGAACACGGTGTGTAATTGGCAATATGTGCGTGCGTGCGTTCGACTCGTGAAAAGGGAAAGTGAAGAAAAATATAGTTTGGATGTGAGATGCAAGCCACATTCCTGGAATAAAATGAGTTTCTTGTATTTAACTATGACTGTTTAAGTTCTAGATATTCATTCAACTAAGTATTATATAAAGACAAATACTTATCTACATTACTGACAGATTAATATGGTAGGTGTGGGATACTACAGGGAAGGTAAAACAGACACACAGATAAACAGACAAACAGAGTCCCATATGAATCGTCAGTGTGTCAGTATATCGGACATGTGAAAGCGGGTCGACCAATCCTTGACTTATGTCTTGGCGTGGTGGTTCAGTGGAAAGGTGTCTGGTTGCTGATGCTATACGGAGTTGCAGTATGGCGGTTCGATCCCCCGACCGGGAGATGGTGATCAACAAATTAAACTAATGGGTGCATGACTGTCGGCTAAGTAAGCACATGGAAATTGAAGCCGCACGTTGCCAGTGCGTCAAAAAAATAAAAATACATATACTGCCAGAGCCGTTCTGGTGTCAGAGTACAATAGGCGTAAAAGCCTAGGATTGATTGTGGCAGGTGCATCCACAGATAGTCCCATATGAATCGTCAGTGTGTCAGTATATCGGACATGTGAAAGCTGGTCGACCAATCCTTGACTTATGTCATGGCGTGGTGGTTCAGAGAAAAGGTGTCTGGTTGCTGATGCTATGCGGATTTGCAGAATGGCGGTTCGATCCCCCTACCGGGAGATGGTGATCAACAAATTAAACTAATGGGTGCATGACTGTCGGCTAAGTTAGCACATGGAAATTGAAGCCGCACGTTGCCAGTGCGTCAAGAAAATAAAAAATACATATACTGCCAGAGCCATGCTGGAGTCAGAGTACAATACGCGTAAAAGCCTAGGATTGAATTGTGGCAGGTGCATCCACAGATAGTCCCATATGAACCGTCAGTGTGTCAATATATCGGGCATGTGAAAGCTGGTCGACCAATCCTCGACTTATGTCTTGGCGCGGTGGTCCTGTGGAAAGGTGTCTGGTTGCTGATGCTATGCGGAGTTGCAGTATGGCGGTTCGATCCCCCGACCGGGAGATGGTGATCAACAAATTAAACTAATGGGTGCATGACTGTCGGCTAAGTTAGCACATAGAAATTGAAGCCGCACGTTGCCAGTGCGTCAATAAAATAAAAAATACATATACTGCCAGAGCCGTGCTGGAGTCAGAGTACAATACGCGTAAAAGCCTAGCATTGAATTGTGGCAGGTGCATCCACAGATAGTCCCATATGAATCGTCAGTGTGGCAATATATCGGACATGTGAAAGCTGGTCGACCAATCCTCGACTTATGTCTTGGCGCGGTGGTCCAGTGGAAAGGTGTCTGGTTGCTGATGCTATGCGGAGTTGCAGTATGGCGGTTCGAGCCCCCGACCGGGAGATGGTGATCAACAAATTAAACTAATGGGTGCATGACTGTCGGCTAAGTTAGCACATGGAAATTGAAGCCGCTAGTTGCCAGTGCGTCAATAAAATATAAAATACATATACTGCCAGAGCCGTGCTGGAGTCAGAGTTCAATAGGCGTAAAAGCCTAGGATTGATTGTGGCAGGTGCATCCACAGAGAGTCCCGTATGAATCGTCACTGTGTCAGTATATCAGACATGTGAAAGCTGGTCGGCCAATCCTTGACTTTTTAGTCTTGGTGCGGTGGTCCAATGGAAAGATGCCTGGTTGCTGATGCTATGCAGAGTTGCGGAATGGCGGTTCGATCCCACGACCGGGAGATGGTGATCAACAAATTAAACTAATGGGTGCATGACTGTCGGCTAAGTTAGCACATGGAAATTGAAGCCGCACGTTGGCAGGGCGTCAATAAAATAAAAATACATATACTGCCAGAGCCGTGCTGGAGTCAGAGTACAATAGGCGTAAAAGCCTAGGATTGATTGTGGCAGGTGCATGCACAGATAGTCCCATATGAATCGTCAGTGTGTCAGTATATCAGACATGTGAAAGCTCGTCGGCCAATCCTTGACTTTTTAGTCTTGGTGCGGTGGTCCAGTGGAAAGATGCCTGGTTGCTGATGCTATGTGGAGAGGCAGAATGTCGGTTCGATCCCCCGACCGGGAGATGGTGATCAACAAATTAAACTAATGGGTGCATGACTGTCGGCTATGTTAGCACATGGAAATTGAAGCCGCACGTTGCCAGTGCGTCAATAAAATAAAAATACATATACTGCCAGACCCGTGCTGGAGTCAGAGTACAATAGGCGTAAAAGCCTAGGATTGATTGTGGAAGGTACATCCACAGATAGTCCCATATGAATCGTCAGTGTGTCAGTATATCAGACATGTGAAAGCTGGTCGGCCAATCCCTGACTTTTTAGTCTTGGTGCGGTGGTCCAGTGGAAAGATGCCTGGTTGCTGATGCTATGCGGAGTTGCAGAATGGCGGTTCGATCCCCTGACCGGTGAGATGGTGATCAACAAATTAAACTAATGAGTGCATGACTGTCGGCTAAGTTAGCACATGGAAATTGAAGCCGCATGATGCCAGTGCGTCAATAAAATAAAAAATACATACATACATACATACATACAGACAGACAGACACACAGACAGAGTCTTGGTGCGGTGGTCCAGTGGAAAGATGCCTGGTTGCTGATGCTATGCGGAGTTGCAGAATGGTGGTTCGATCCCCCGACCGGGAGATGGTGATCAACAAATACATACAGACAGACAGACAGGCAGGCAGGCAGGCAGGCAGGCAGGCATGCAGACAGACAGACAGACAGACCAGACAAATCAGACAGACAGAGAGGCAGTCAGTGCGGTTTTTTCAATGTAAAGACGGACGGACGGACGGACGGACGGACAGACAAAGCAGACCGACCGACCGACCGACCGACCGACCGACCGACCGACCGACCGACCGACCGACCGACCGACCGACCGACCGACCGACCGACCGACCGACCGACCGCCCGCCCGCCCGCCCGACCGACCGACCGACCGACCGACCGACCGACCGACCGACCGACCGACCGACAGACCGACAGACCGACAGACAGACAGACAGACAGACAGACAGACAGACAGACAGACAAACCAGACAAACCAGACAGACATACAGAGAGCCAGAGAGGCAGACAGACAAACCAGACAGACAAACCAGACAGACATACAGAGAGGCAGAGAGGCAGTCAGTGAGACAGGTGGACTGGCGGACGGATGGACGGACGGATGGATGGATGGAGTGACCTACCATCCGCCCGACCACCCGACTTTCTGGACGCCCGTCTGCCCGTCCAGCGGGCAAGCAGGCAGGCATGCATATAGACATATAGACAGACAGATAAACAGACAGTGAGACAGACGGGCAGGCAAGTAGACAGACAGATTTTCGATTTTGGAACAGTAACATTTGGAATCTTTTACCTAATATAGCCAAGATTTAGAACAATACATCTGATATACTAACCATTTCTAGTGATGTTACATTAAGTCGGTAAAAGCTGGATCATGTTTCAAGAATGTCTCCACAATCTGATTAAATTCTAATTTTGCAAAATTGCACTAAGTTCCTGCTAAGGGTGTTTTAACAAACAGAGGAATATGTTAGAAATATAAATTGAGATGCACTAGATACGAGAATATAGAACTTGATTTTTCGTTTTGTAAATCCTGATCTCATCTAATTACGACAGTGACTACTAAATGTTAGAAACGTACTCTTCATGGGAATGGATTGAAGTTCACGAGTACACAAAGATACGGCGAAAAAGCCACACCATTAATTTTGACACCAAATGATTGCATTCTCTAGGTTCACAGATTTCCACACACTATCCACACATTATACTCCAAGTTATCCCTATGGTCAGTAGTGATTCTGATCTGGACAATTTGGTTTTAATATCTGGGATCTGGCTAAACCACGATTTCCAATTTTGTGAGAATAACCAGGATTACCGACTTCAACACGATTTTCACGTATTTGCTGAATGTTGCAAGTTAGTTCCAGAATCTATTTCTAGCGGAGGTTGAAGCAGTGGTTGACAACTAACCCCCTTTGTTTAACCCATCGTGTGCCAAGAGCGCAGCATTGCGCTTAAATCCTATTCGTATCAAAGAACCCTTTACTGGTATAAATCTTTCGATACAATTATACATTTTGTTGGCCACAGAGAAGACTATATTGGTAAATCTACCCGAAAAACCTCTGTTATCCTACACATGAACAATCCTCAAGCCCACATCAGCCCACCCATCCCCATCCCATCCCACTCCACCCCATCTTCTCCGCTTTGACGGGACTGGTTACCAATGGGGTAATAATAAAGACAATTAATGTTTGTGCTTAGCCCGTGCCCATTTACAACCAAGAATACTATCGTGGAAAGGTTATCACAGGAATAACTGGCTTGTCTTGGTCTGCAAATGGGCAATCCTCAAGATCACTGCAGATTTCATTTTCGGAAGGTTTGCAAATTATGGTGTTAAGTTGGCTCAGGAGCTGCTAAGTATTTATTTTATTTCATTTATGTCAGAGGATTCCATTCCGTAGTCAACATAGTTGTGCTCTGTCCCTATTAGACCTTTAAAAATAATCTTCTCAAGAGTGCTTGTTACACACGCGATTAGAGGAAAATGATGTTAATTGTATCATATCAGCATATAGATATACTCATACCAGCAGTTTCTTCTTGACAAGAGACTATATCAAATAGTTTTAGTGTCAAAAGTGTGTGGCGACTTAAGGGTTTATGACGATGCACGATGTGCCCATTATCCAAAGAGTTGACGTTAATAACTTATGAGACCGTGTGTTATAATGTGCGCATGCTGCGAGATGTGATGCGATTTCTCCTAAAATAGTCGTGTCAGCCATTACTTGCTACAGCTATTCTGACAAAATCCTGATTTGAGGAAAATTATGTTAGTTATATAAGCAGTACATTGTTGACACGAGACAGTCAGTTAAGCCATATTTTATGGCAATATGATAGAAGCCATGCGGACAAAATAACCGACTTATCTTTCTGGTTTGTTAATTACAAAGCCGTTATTCAGATCTCGCTCTGACGGTATTGTGCAATGTTACAAATGAGATTTTCAGTTGGATTATCTTCTACTCTATCATGCTCACATAAAGCGCACACGATACCGCCACATCATTAAATACCAGCTTAACCATGAATTAAGCATGGATTCTAGATATGAGGATGGGTTTCTTTCAGCAAAATAACAGAAAGTAAATCTATTGGATTCTCGGTTAATCAGCACACACACTAGCATGGAAGCAGATTATTTAGCCCATGATTTAGCCACCTTCGCAACAAGGTTTTACAGTCGACACACTGCTGATGAAGTTGTGTACAATCAGCTGATTTGGAGATAAGAGTTGGATATTCACAGCATTCAATTCGAGTTATTAACTAAATAAATGAGTATTTAAGACAATGTAGCCAATCACCTGGATACGGAGATAAGGAATGGCGCAGAATATGTGTCCTTGGTCAGCTTAACTCGTGGTAATGAGAACATTTATTTCCCCTTAATTCCGCTCCCAAATTAGAATAAATTGCAGACTTTAAAATGTCACTGTCTGGGGTTACTTTTGGATTAGTTGCTCGATGCAATGAGTAACATCGAATTATGATTTTCTCCGGATAAATTGGAACTAAATCCCCCTCCCCCCTCCCCCATCGCCGGTTATTTGTTGAGATATACGTATTGGCGATGACTGGTGGTTTACTGATTGACAAAGATATGTTTTCTTTCACAATATTACTCTAATAGATGAGTCCAGTCTACCGATCAATTAAATGACGCCATTATCAACTACATCACAACATGTAGGCTGACATCATAATCATTTACGTCATGAATGAATTACGAATATCTAAGTCCGTCATAAATACTTAATTGTCCTTCAAGTTGTACCAATAGTATGTCTTTACTACTTAATAGATATTCTGTTGAATATTTTGAAACTAATTTAACTGGACGCTGTTGCTACCATAGGTGTGTACCTATATATATTTTCTGGTAATTGAGATTCAGGGAGAGCAGGGATCGATCGATTCTGAGTTAGGCAAAGAGATGGGTAGGGCATAGCTAAAACTGAATTCTTTCATTGGTGGAAATGACGACAGCGTCACACGGTCTCGTTCGTCAGTACATTCTGGGACCCAGAAGGACTAGACCACATGAAGCTGTGATCATTTAATTTGCGTAGCTAACATCATCAAGGTCTGTGAACTGACAACCTCATGTAGGCAATACTGATCATGTCTAATTTCCTTCAACAAAACAAGCGGTGTGTTCGAAATACTGGAGAACCGCCATCTCAATTTGAGTTGGCTATCACAACATGGATCTGCCAGCACATGGTAAAAGGAAAAATTGGGAAGAGACTGCAATACCTACACAATTGGTATCGTATCTATTCAAGAAATAAGTATAGACTCACTCAGAACACCTCATGCAATTAATCCATAAAAGAAGCCTACTCGAACAGAATGAAGTAAACCACCCAGGTCTAGGTTTGGTAATTGGACCAAAGATGCTAGACCATGTCCTCAGTTTTGCATAAATCAGTGAACGCATTGCACTTCGTGACCTAGCCATACAATTGAGACTAGGCCTGTTAGGGTAATCGATATTTCATCGATAGTTGATTATTTTTCTTGGCGATTATATAACCGTCTGTAAAATCAAATAATCGAAAAATCGAAAAAATCGATTTAATCGAGCAAAAATCGAGTGTTTATTTTAATCAGGCATAAGTTGGTGTTTAGTCTTGTAACACAGCTAATGCATCTATGGTTTGATTGTTCTAACAAGGTAGGTGTATATACATTTATTCCTGACGTTCAATCCCGCACCTACTGAGTCATAAGCAATGCACGCGAATGTTTATGTAAGCAATTGCTGGTTACGCCAGTGATGGGAAGCATTTGATTGCTACTGTTTAATATCCCCCATATGAAGGCTGTAGGCGGAAGTGTTGATGGCCATTTTGCATAGTAAATTCACAAAATTTCGATGTGAATTTTCACAAATTCTGACAATTATTTTGGAACTAATTTGACTTGAAACTGTTGGTGCCTAAGGCCGCAACAACTTGCAGTCATATGATTTTCAAAACATTCGACTTTTCTAATGCTGCGAAATAGGGAAACGTCGTAGATAGGCACTAGGACGAGATCTTTATCATAATAAAAATAAAAATAATATGGCCATTTCGCAAAAACAATGCACAAAATTGACTTTATAGTAAATTTACAAGCTTTCGATCCAAATTTTGATACATACTGCCGATTGTTTTGTAACTAATTTGACTTAAAGCTGTTGCTCCACCCGCAATCAAAATATTAAGCTTTTCCAATGCTGGAAAATAGGGAAATGTCGTAGATTGTCGCTATGGATGAGCTCTATATAATTAAAAGTTAATCTCCGCAATGTTAAAATTAACTTGGCGCCCTTTTACTAGCTTGAAAATCTGGGCATACGCACAGGTTTCCTAAAACCTTTATCCAATGGGAACGAGTGAACAATGGATTCCGAATTGACTTCAATATACTGGGAGGGGTTGTTCTACGTGTTCAGCCAACCAGAGGACTGGTTGACATAGCTTGTCATTTTGAGCGTCTGGAGTCTTTCCATAGGCCTACTTAGTTGAGGCAGCCTAACCCTAACAAGGAAACAATTTAGGAAATTGCGTATTCTTTTTATAGAGAATCTGGCATTCTTAGCAAATTATTTATTTATTTGTTCATTTATTTATTTATTTATTTATTTATTATTATTCCCTCCCCACCCCCACCACATAGTTGCTACTTCCAAAGTGTCAAGGTTAAATAATCGATTATCCGATTAAATCGATTATTTTCCAAACATTATAATCGATTATTTATTTCCATAATCGAACAGCACTAATTGAGACACGGCAATGCCACTAAATGTCGCGAATGTTAAAAAATCGTATACCAATCCTTCAATACTCTAGTTCTTCTATGATGAATCTCCCACACCTATCAACATTCCTGCCAGATGGCAACTCTTCCTTTGTGGTGACGTCAAATCCAAACTCTGAGAACTAACCAAAACAGGCAAACAAACAGTGCTTAATTGGTGCGTTCATGCATATGGAATGTGAAACAGAACAGTAATATAGATGCTTTCGCTACCTTCATCTACACGTATGGGTTAAATGTAACACACTCATCATTTAAGCACTCGTGCCGGCATCGAACAGCATCGACAAGACACATATCCACACAAGAACACTAACACCAGCAAAGCAATCTGTAATCAGATTCACTTCATGTTATGCAATGCTAAATATGTTACCCCGAGACGCACTATCCTGTAAGGGTACGGGACTTAATTGCGACCATATAGTAGTGATTACTTGATTACAAATCGAGCAAACATACCTCCTTTACACGCGCTACTCAAAACAAAATTCACGTTCAAAATATACCGCATTTAAAAGCGACACTCAAAAAAGAAAATCCAAGATCAACGACGATTTCTAAAAACTAACCAACGACATACCCAAGCTATTATATGTCATTTGATTGTTACCTCAGCAAACATTTGACGTAATTTACTATGGCGTACTTGAGCGACAGATCGGATCCATCCATCCTGCCAGATACTGGGAAAGGAAAGTGGAAGTGGAGATTAAATAGTGATTTTAGCCTATCATCTCTAAATAACCAACCCTGCACTAGTTAGCACGAGTCGTCCTCATATATTCCTAATTGTAAATCGTTGCGATCTCATCCCAGAGGGTCAGATTGACATTAGTTATGCCACGGATAGCACTAATTACCGTGTACAAAGTACCGCAGTGTCATCTTTCCATTATCGCCATGTATGTAGTTGAAAGGTTGTGATCAATAATAGTAACGTCACAAAGTGTTGTCACACTAATATAATCAATTGTTCCAGCAATGTTACATTACATGGCTAAAAGGTGTGTGGTGAGTCTAGAATGTCTTAGCTAATGTAGCGATGGTGAAGATCATATTATATTTCAATAGATTAACACACGTTTCCACTCTCCATCTTGTGTGATAGGACGACATGAAATGCAAATGGCTCGCACATGCACGTATTATATTAGTGCGCACATACATACGCGAACACACGTGTGCGCTACACGCGCACAACGAGGTAGCTACATCCTCTTGTACCACTAAAATTGATGGCATAATGTTATCAAGCATCATCTATCAGAAGCATTAGTATACAGACTGTATGCAAGTAAGCCCTCTATCAGACAAGACAGTCCTGGAAGAGGTTTGGTTCTGTTAAAAGGCATTGTCCTAAATCGATGAGTTGTTTATTGCATTTCATACCCATCAATCTTCATAGAGAATATGTGGGTAATCTATCACATATAGACTAGACGTCCATTGCAATGATTGTAATTAATGGAAGTATTCGTGGGTCATACATGCTCTAAAACAATTTTGATATTTTGTGGCAAAACTTACAAATATTGCTAAATAGTTATTGATAAGCTAAACAAAAAAGGCAAATGTTCAATTTAGATGGTCTAACTTGTCATGTTGTCAAGTTGGCTTGAAACACCACTATATATATATATACCTTCTAGTATGCATTGGGATCTTAGTGTACTAATACCTTTCTTCTCGATCTGGTGTATGCGTTCCGAGATATCCGCATTTCCGCGGGGAAAAAGTCCCATAGGAAAAATATTCGGACAGCGACCACTTCCAGAGTTTTTCCTCAATCATCTTGAAACTTCGTAGACCTCTAGCACGTATGGCTCCGCATCTCCACCGAAAATATTTTTTTGGCACGATGAACAGATTTGGAGAAAATCCGGCATAAGCCCAATGTTTTGAAATCAGGATACTTCATATTTCTAGGGTGGTCAGATGGTTGAAATTTGGCATATACGTAGATGTATTATACTACTCTTGATTAGTGAAATAAAATCGTTAGCGAACATGTTAACCATTGAGAACTATGCATTTCCGTACCCGCATGTCCCCATAGGAAATGCATGAGAGCAATATTCGGATACTGACTGCCCCTAGAAGTTTTGCTTCTATCATCTTAAAACTGGAAAAACGTCTTGCGTGTCTTGACCCACATGGTGACCTAAAATATTTTTTGGGTATGGTGACCCGTTTTGAGGGAAATCTGGCATAAGGCCAATTTCTTAGAATCAAAATAATTCATATTTCTAGGTTGGTCAGATGCTTGATATTTGACATGTACGTAGATATATTATACTACTATGGATGAATAAAATAAAATTCGGTCAGTAACGGCTCCTAGGATTTTTCCCGGATCATCTTGAAACCTAACATATTTCTAGGGTCGGTTAACCCGCAAGTTGGCCTAAAAGTCTTTTCGGTGACCAGTTTTTGAGAAAATGCTGAATAAAAACAATTATTTGACATCATGAGAATTCTTATTTCTGTCCCAGTCAAGGGGTTGACATTTTCGACATCCCTAGATACCAGAGGCTACTATTGCTTACTGAAATAAAATCGTTAGTGGACATATTAACATTTCCAGTATTACAATTCTGCACACTAAACAATATTTCCATAATTTGATGAAAGATGACGGGATTATGGTCAGATTGTTTCCCCATTTGGATCGCCTAATCCGCGGCGGAATTGCCTCTCATGCATCATTTACAGAGCTCCGATATCCCAAACGGTTCATGAGATATTGAGATTTTTGTAGCGTAGACAGATTTGTCAATAAGGAATGTATTGGAAATTGATTTGATGATAAATGACCCAGTTTTTTAAATATCATATCTAAACTTGGTAGATTTCCAGTACGCACCAGGCATGTAGAGATCATCTACAGTAATTGGATCTGGTGTATGGTTCCCGAGAAATCCACGTTTTTTTGTCCAAAAAGTCCAATTGGAAATGTAAGGGAGTGCTATTTGGACAGCAACTCGTTTCTTGCAGATCATGGAGAAACTTAACAGACCTCTAGCATATGCTAATCCGCATCTGACACCAGCATATTGTCCTGGTCTATTGAGTACTATTTGCGATTTCTAGCCCCCAACCGTGAGACACTTTCAGTACACCTTAGCGCCTGGGATGTGTTTATTTTTCCAGAATCTGTAGTCACTCATTCGACCCAAACTCAAGGAAAATGCCATCAAATGTCAAATAAAGCGGAAATTAATGAATTTTGTTTGGCCCAGGTAGTCAGAAACAATCGAAATCCACCAGATTTAATTGCCTCAATCAATTCCAACAGGTAAAGGGAGGTAATGCATGCCAAAACCTATAATTGGTAACTTTGACCACTGATTGACCGTGACCTTGGACGGGTCACTTTCAAACCATCATGAGAATCGAAATTCATCATATTGAACTGACACCATCAACTTCTTCAACAGGTAAAGGGAGGCAATTCATGCCAAAACCAAAAATTGTCAGTTTTTTTGTATGAATTGCCTCCCTTTACCTTTAATTCATTAATTTCTCATTTATTTTCCATCTAATGGCATTTTCCTTGGTTTTGGTAAAAATTCCACTGCAGCAAATCAAGACACATTAGTTTATACGTTAGGGTCAAGGCTATCGGTTTTCAAGAAATCAGCTTTTCCATACCCTGTGTAAAAGTATGGGAATTTCAAATATGGATCTTTGAACTGCGACAACACTTAGACTTTTCATCAGATCAGCATCAGACTGAACATGAACATATGAGAAGAGGGCTTATAAAACTTCTTAATACCCAGTCATCGCAGATTTACAGTTACTTCAGTAAATGTGTTCTAGTTATTATTATTATTATTATTATTATTATTATTATTATTATTATTATTATTATTATTCGTGTATAAATTCAAGTCTACAACCGTATCCATATACCTCGTTGCTATTCCATTTTATGTTCACAGCAAGTCTTAATGAGCATACGCCACTGCGTTCGCCGGTCTCTTGGTTTGCCCGTCTGTCAAATCTGTGATAATTTTGGTAAAGCACTTTTTCTTTTATAAATCATGTAACTAGTCGTGAATTCTACAAATAGCGTACAATGCTCAACCTAGAGTACTTCACACCGCATCTCTGATTCGGGTTTCTGGAGCAGTTTACGACTTACAGTCTGTTTGTTCAACAATATGGAAGCTTTCATTTAGATTATCGTTAATGCTTCGATTCTAAGATGCTGTAGAGATAAAGCAAACACTACCTCTAAATAACTGAAGCCTATATTGTGTCATTTGTAAGGTATCGCCGCGGTGGGGTGGGTGGGTGGGGGTGGGCTGGGGTGGGGTGGGCTGTGGTGGGGGATGTGGTGGGGGGGAGGGGAGGGGCAGCGAAGATTGTTTTATTGTTGAATCAATACCATGAACAAACCTCTAGATTGAACATGTTTGGCTAGATTGTGTTGTACCAAATTTAGCAAATTATAATATTTCATACGATTTATTCATTTGCAGATTCGATAATTAATATTTGTTGTTGATATTATGTGTGCATCTTGAAAGAAGGGTTACGGGAACTTGCTATGTCTTACAAAAAACCACATTTTGCAACACAATTATTAAGGCGAACGCAAGGAAATATTTTGGTTTGAGTATAAACACTAACCTTTGGTTCGTATAATCTCTCAAATTCATGAATCCATTTCCTCACTCAATCATACGACGTCATAATCAACCACACGACGTGTATCTTGACGTCATAGTCATGACGTCATGAATGATCGATTAACCCTTCTTTAACTCTTAATAGTCCGACACGTTTTACGAATTGTATGTTTTTGCTATTTAAGAAACATGCTGTTGAATATTTTGGAACTAATCTGACTGAGCGCTGTTGCTGTCATGGGCAGCAACAACGCCAAGTTAAATTAGTTTCAAAATATTCAACAGCTGACCTGTATATTTTCTGGAGATCGATCGATCCCAACACGAGCGAGGTGTGGGTGGAGATTAGCTAGACATGGGCCGGTCATAGCTAAAACTGGAAAGGTCCATCGGGGACGATAATCAGTAGTTTTCTTTTTTTGATGAAGAAATTGAAAGGAGCTTATCTAGCAAATATTGTGTTGGTTAATAGCATTCTAAATAAGGATTACATTATAAGTGCTCCATGTCAAAAGAAATTTGCAGTCAAATTAAACGATGTTATATCATAACCACATAATATGGCCAATACACCAAGGTGATATATTATGTGAAGTGTTGGAATTCACTCCAATGTCATTGTGGCTAGAATCATTACAGATAAGCTGTCAATTGAAATATTGAATTGGGAAGATAAAGTTAATTACGTAATCACGATATTGAGACCAACCATAACGAAGCCAATACAGCATGACCATGATGCTATTCTCGTCATTGATTAATCCAGTCAGTGATTCCGTCAGTTTTACGCGAAGGCCATTATTCTCAGATATTTCACGGCGTGTTTGTTTAGCTACGAATATGTCATTTAAATACGGATGATATGGCGATACGTGGATATAATGTCGAACTGATATTATTGCCAACCTTCATTGTAAATTCCATTTGATTGTGAATTATCCACCACATTATATGTGCTTATATTATTTACGTCTGAATGACCGATTATTGGAAGATGTCTATTTCACAGTGCAAGTAGCATAGATGAACGAGTGATTGCAGCAACATGTTCTCAAAATCATTATAAATCTGACATATAATTAAAGGTGCATATTCACGCCAATATGCTTAAAAATAAAATTGTTAAAATTATCTACTTTTTGAGGTTTAAATGGTGTACCTCAATGTAAGAAAACGAAATAAATCATAACATATAATGATTTCATCCGATAGTAATACATTTCGTAGCTTTAGTTGTGGATTTGAACTAGAGACTTTTGTCTCTGATTCAATTTGACAACTTAAAAAAGTATATTAATTTATACGTAATGAAATCATCATATGCTGAGATTTATTTCGTTTCATTACATCTAGGCACACAATTTAAGGCCCTAAAAGTATACAATTTTAACAATTTTATTTTTAACCATTCTGCTATGAATACGCAGCTTTAATTCATGTCATCTATAAAATACAGCAGTTAAATGCATATAGCTAAAGTAAAAGTGTATAATTAACTCATTAAATATCTCCGTATAGTAGTGCCTAGAAACAACATAGAATGTATCCAAAACAACATAAAATGTATCCAAAACAACATAAAATGTATCCAAAACAACATGAAATGTAGGCCTACTGCTCAATATGTGGGCCATGGTTTAATGGACATTTACATTTTAGCCATGCCCCGCCTATTTATAGCTAAGCTCCACCCACACCTAGCTCGTGTTGGCATTGATCTCTGAACTCCCTGACTATCAATTTCCAGAAAACAACAGCATCCAGTCAAATTAGTTTCAAAATATTCAACAGCATGTTTATTAAATTGTAGAAACATGCAATTCGTCAGATTATTAAGAGGTAAATACGGGACAAATAGAATTATTTATGGCGTAATGGTTATGACATCATCCTACACGCCGCGTAGCTGATTGTGACGTCACATGTTGATATCGATCGATCGATCGCTGCACTCTCTGAATCTCAATGTCCGGTAAACTGTTGAATATTTTGAAACTAATTTGACTTGGCGCTGTTGCTGCCTGTGGCAGCAGCACCGCCCAGTCAAATTAGTTTCAAAATATTCAACAGAATGTTTACGAAATAGTAAAAACCTACAATTCGTACAACAACGCTTAGTCCGTCTTCAGCTATGTGCTCGTGATGTACTTATCTGCGTGATTCATTACGTAATTGATTATGACGTCGTCATAAACGTTGCGTAGTTTATTATGAGGTCATATGAGTGATGGCTAAACAGGAAAGGTTCATTATTTACGAGCTGTACTGTTCCATCTTCCCGTTCTGATATAGGCTCGAATACCCACCAGGAACTAGTACATGGTTGCTTAGGGGAGCCTTAAGAAATCCGAACATAGAAAGCCAAACCAGATTTATTTGATTTGCATTTGACTTTTGAATAGCTTGTCAAAGGTCTACGTGTAGTTTTTTAGTTTTCGGCAAACGTGATTTCCTATCCGGGTATAAAAGAAGAAACACATCGAGCCCGAGAAACATGAAATTACTTACCCTGTAAGATTTTTGCGGTTAAACCTTTAATGGTCAAGCCGGCAAGAAACTCCCACTGTAATGGTCTTTAAAATATTCAGTTGTAGACCAAAAGCATTACTATTTTTGAAAACTTACCACTGGAATGACTGACTCGGTAACCGAGCCAGTCATTCAAGGGGCAACATTTTAAAACTACGATTCTCTTGGCCTGCAAAGCGAAGCTGGCTAATCCAAGTTGAATTTTCTTAGCAATTTCCCCTTTGGCGGTCAACGTGGTCAAACACGTTATATGTAGTAGTCTTGAGTGCGGAAAGCTATTTTTGTAATTTTCATTAGTAAATTTACAAAAGATAGTCTTCCCTTGGCCTGCAAATAATATAATTTTATTGAGCAATCTTGGCAATCAAACGGCTAATTGATATGAGTTGCATCATGGGCGCTTTGAGGCGCTGTTGACATAAGAGGGGCTAAAACCGAAACATTGGGTCTTCTCTTGGCCAGAACGCTGATTACACAAAGAATTCAATTGCGTAGACCATGTAGTGTGCCAGCCGTCCAAAACCGTCCCCATTTGCATGACAAGAGGTTGCCTTTTTGTAAATTCCATTGGTAAATTTAATAAAAGTTCTTCCCTTGGTATTCTCTTGGTGTTCAAATGGATTTCATTCACTGAGCAAAAACTTACCACTGCAAATACTGGCTCGATACCAGAGTCAGTCATTCCAATAAGAAAATTCCAAAAATCGTCTTCTCTTTCTCTAAAAATGGACATTAAAGATTTTCCTGAGCAAATTTGAGGGGTAAAGGGTCAAGGAATCGCCTTATAGAACGCAACCCTCCAATCACAGTAAACACGTGGTCTGTTAATACACCTGACTTGATTTAGGTATGACTAGGGACCAAACATATGGAGGGCCGTTAACGGGATGCTAATCTCGTTTCAAATGTTATACTGTACCGATGTATTATGGGTTATAGATTCTATTTCATTCATATCCTGTCACATTCCCGTTTCTGTGTCACAGCTATCTGCTTTGTAATATCGCGTATATATTGAACAATAATGGCAGCCATTTTGTTTACTCAAGCGACAATATGTGATGTCATGTAAGTGCCAATGTATTAGATTCTTTAGTATACAACAATTATCTCGGTGAATATTTTGAAACTAATTTGACTGGAAGTTGTTGCTTGTATATCACATTATCAAACTATATGTGGAACCGCTTGGACTAGATTTTTTATGATTGGTTGAAAAGTAAAATATGACAGCCATCATAGGCTGTAGAAATTGATCAACCTTTGGCTACTAAAACCTGAACATCTTTCTTTAGCGGCATGATAACAAGCTTAATATTCTATGTATAGTTTACGAGTGGCGTGTTAGATCACTTGACTAACTAGTATGATATGAAGTTAGTTCTCCTTTAAAAGAGCCAGTGTATCGATCACCTGAAGTAAACAAACACGATCTGATGGGCCTAGACTCGCGGTGGAAGGTGTGGCTGTATCTCGGCCTCCGCACGTATTCACCATTATGCTGCAATTCCACACCATCTGTACTATTTTATTATTTAACCCTGACGGACCAGAAACGACAGATATTTTATGAGATATTAGGAACATTATTTTGAAAATTAATTTACTTGAAGCTGTTGCTGCCATTCAAAATAGTTTCAAAATAATCAACATCTTCCCTGCATAGTAGTCTTGCAAATTGAAGCTAAAGCGTTGAAAGGGGTTTACGTGAATACGTATTTTGAAAATACACGCACGATTTGTTTCGATGTAAAAAAAATATGAGCATCGAATAACTGTTGTTAGCTTTGTAATTTAACTACATATACATCTTTTTCAGATGCTCTATAATTGAAACCGATTATAAAAGCGCATTATATAAAAATAGAACAATAATTGTATTGCTTCATTGGGATAGCTAACAATTCAGAAAGAAATTATCTAGGAACAATTGTTAGGTATATACGCTTTTATAATATATGTTCCTATGTATGATTGTCTGAGTGTAGGTGTAGTAAATATAGGATCCTGGGATATCTTACACATAAAGAGTGGTCACGGGTTCTTCTGGCGACCCAACCATTATTTACGGATGACCGTGTCTCGTATATTAAAATGGGACTGACCTAATGCAGTGATATTTCCCAGAGAGAAATGTGTGGCCGTATTTCACGGTGACATAATTAAATGTTAGACACTCGCCGATTTATCAATGTTGGACATGCCATTATAGGACGTGGCTACATGGAAATTATCTTACACAAAAGACTGTAGACATCAGTAGAGCTATCAAAACCTTATATAATATGGGAATCGATATGTCATGTGCATTTGATCCCATCAAGACATCACAGATTCTTCAATTTCTCCATCAAGATGGCTGCAATGATGACGCACTATGCCTGGTGAGACTCTTATTGGGAAACACAAAACTAAATGTTCACGCCCAATCACCTTGGCATAAATAGGATCACCATGAGGGGATTGTTTATCACCAGTGCTATTTACGTGCTACTTAACCGCAACTATATCATCTGTCTCCACAAGACCAAACCGGCCAGTAATAGGTAAGCCATTAGAGATGGAAAATGCAGATGATGCTGAATATTATCGACAATAGAAATGTTCCTCTTGATACACTACTTCGAATAACTGCATAACAGCTCAAGGCTGCAAACTTCTTCGGGAATGAAGCCACACTCCGAGTCCGCCAACTGAGAAGTGGAGGAAGGGCATGATCTTGTGTTCCCTCCTTTATATCTCTGTTGAAATTGGCACACGCCGTGTACCAGAAAATATCGACTGCCAGTCATTTTGGAAGTTCTTGATTCTTGACTCCCCCATAAAAGTAAAGATGCAGCTATATGATGTACAATTATAACAGCTTTGCAGTTCCAAACGCCCTCTTGAACAACATTCTTGCGTGTCACTACAAACAGCTGCGAGCAATTGCAACTCATCGCTGGTCACATAGTCTAATATCAAATGTAGCATACTACAAACTGAGCCATTACCTATGAGGGTAGTGCAAACGCGATGTTCCTCGAATGCCAGATAATACGCCTGCTGGGAAAGCGCTAGACTGTGCAGTGGTATCTATCAACAGGTATCAGGCATGCACAGGACGCCACAACATCAACCTACAATGTGTTTTGCGATCAGACTTCAAAGAAAGTAATCTAGGAACACTATAGACGACAAGGCACCTACAGGACGAACAGGTACTTAATGCTCGCAGTAGGCACGCCACGGTGGATAAGGTTGAAGACAAACTGATTGCCTCAGAAAGAAGCTTCCACTTCATCAGGTGCAGAACACGTTCATTCATCATCATCATCATCATCATCATTATCACCATCATCATCATCATCATTATCGTCATTATCATCATCATCATCATCTCGAGAACACATTTAATCATGGTATACTGATATTTTTCATAATAGCCACTGTAGATGTTGATGGATGAATGGAATCGATGATAGTTAAAGTTGGGTGATGTTGCATCGTTTGTGGTCGCAGTGATTTTTCAATGCCGGTCACTATGCCTAGCAATTGATAAAAATTGTTCTATATCTACTAAATGTTACTACATTACTTTTAATTTGACTCAGTTCGATTTCTTAAGACCCAAGCTGTCACAATACGCCGATACTCCGGGAATACAATGCCACACAAAGCTAGATTTATAACTTGATTAAAAGCGACGATTTGGATTATGTAGATCTATACTTTTAGCTGTTGACCCATTTTAGCTTCATGCAATAATCACATCGCACTTTGTACTTTGTAAAATTGCGTTGTGCCTGACAACTATGACCACTGTGTTTAGAGAGAGCTGACAACGAAAGCCTGCAGAGCATTGATACCTTAGTTGTGGGAATATCCAGAGATAGGCTGGCACAATCCAAGGAACACTGCCTTGCAAGACACTACTTTGAGAGGTTATTTTGCTATATAGATACACGATTTATCTATGGCCTCTAAAGTGTGGTAAAATACAGATATGTGTAACGTCCAACGTATTCCTGGGATTCTGGGGTGCACTATCATTTGTTTTCGAAAATGTGACATGGCAGCCGTGGCGTGTGAGGGATCAAGCTGAGTTAATGTTTGAAGTGTGAAGACCTTTGGTTGCCATGGCATTAAATAAGTATACGCTGTTATATTTGAATCATTCACGATTAGGCATAAACCCATAACACGGCTGTCAAACAAGTTCTGAATGTTTAAGCATGCGTTGTATCAAGGACTCATATGCTTCTTAGGGCACACTTATTATGGTAAAGTAGTCAAACATTTGTCAACCTGGTCCAGATTGAATCAGATTCATCCGGACCATAATCGGGTTCGTGGGAGTTTCTAAAAGTGAGTTAGTGGAGATTGATCAAGCCATAATGATGTAATCTAAGTGGCAAAGCAATCCAGCTCCATATCTCGAGTAGTTCTTCTTGGCAGCAGTATTTTAGAAGTTGTGTATAGAGAAACATTTTCCTGGATCTTTAATCTTTAGACCATTGACTCCGTGCATCAAATCAAAAGGCGAAGCAAGTCGGTGTCAGAGCCCGGCTACAATCGTACGTAACCAGAAGAAAGATTAATATATATGTAGTGTGCGTACATGCATTCGGGCATGCCTGTGTGCGTGTGTGCGTGTGTGTGCATGCGTACGGGTGTAGATACCTATGCATAATGCATGTATTCACATGGACGGTATATGTGTATACAATTGTAATATGCAATTCACATCAACAGGGCTTTGACCAATTATCATATCACAAACTTACTCTGAGAGGATTATCTTAGTAAATTAGCAGAAATGCCTGTTTTATATTTAAAATGTCAACGCTTAATAATTAATAGCCATTCAACGGGCTGGGTTACGTGTTACAGGCAGAGGTACATCGCTGTGTAATACCCTGATCAGTATGATGAAATACCGTCTTCTCCAAAGACATATTTTCCCCCATAAATTACGTAATGATAATTCTTCGCAGTGATTGTCTAGGGATTCTCTCTTGAAGTCGAAATTTCATCTCGTGGCGGTACCATTCCAAGTACTCTGACTAAGTGAGGCATGCAATTTATGTAGTATAGCTAAGGTTATAATGTTGATAGATTTGGCGTGAGGCTTTAACGATGTTTTCAGCTATGGACCATGAAATTGGCTTCGTTCTCTCCGAACGTCTACTGCTACTTGTTCGCACTGTCACGTTATATAATTATTGACCTTCACGGCACATTCGTTGTGAATACATCTATGCCGTTAGAACAAATTATGTATGTATGCCGTGTTTATTTGGAGCCAATCTAGAAAGCTGAATTTTATGTCATCCAATTCTCCTAAATAGGATACACTAAGGCCAATATTTTATAAAATAAACTTATGTCGTAATGTTCTGTTTCCTAATAACACATCATCTGGTACTTAAGGTGATACATTCATCATGAAATTAACTTCTGATTGGTTGAGAGCCATCAAGTGACCTCCAACAGATGAGACGTTATTAGCATAATAAAAGATCCCACCCCGTACGCCTGGAGATGACATATTCCTTACTTACTGGTAAGTTAAATGAGTCAAAGAGATGCTGGGAGATAACTTAACCAAGTCAATATTCTATGTTCATAGTATGCAATGTGCCAGTAACTATTACCAAATGCCCACATTATTGCTCTAAATTTTACCACGATACAAAATCATAAAATAAAGTGGACGAATGCATAGAGAATATATTAGCATCAACAACGAACGCGTACATCTTTGAAGCAGAATGCAAAAACAAAATCAAGGTAATGCAACAAATAAATGTGGGTGTACAAAATCAATTTAAAGACACGACACGTAGATATAAGAAAGAGACACATCAAGTATGCTAGAATTTTACAGTAAAGTAAAGGATAACTTCAAACGAGAACCATTAGATATCCGACAGTCCTCCCTTAGCGAGAAACAATTAGTATATATCAGTGTCAGACATTAAATTACCAACCATGTATAAAATCAAAACAATGGTATGGAATTGACAAAGCAGAGAGATTGTTTGAAGGATGTAATAGCAATAATTCCGAAGACGAAACCTATTTTTTATTTGATTATCAACAACTTATCACTGGAGCAATGCATGCCACGATGCTATATATGAAGCTGCAAACTTAAGAATCGAAAGCCTTGCTCATCACACGCAAAAAGGCTGTTTTAATTAAGTTATGTAAATGTCTGAGGAAATCCAAGAAAGTAAATCCATAATCAATCGCATCTATTACACAGACTAATCAATCACACCTATTATACATGCTAATCAATCACACCTATTATTCAGACTAATGAATCATACCTAATATATAGAGTAATCAATCACACCTATTATACAGGTCACTCAATCACACCTATTATACAGACTAATCAACCCCACTTATTATACAGGCTAATCCCGGTATAACGCATACTAATCAATTGCAACTAGTATACTGACTAATCAGTCACATCTATTATACAGCCAAATCAATCACACCTATTATACAGCCTAATCACTCACACCTATTATAGAGACTAATCAATCGCACCTAGTATACAGACTAATCAATCACACATATTATATGTATGTATGATTACTGTATTCTGCGGCTGTAGTAGTAGAAACATCATACAGCTGCAATAAGTCCTCAGCCAAAATCCGTAGCTTCCTCAGGTCCATTTTTTACTTGAGTGTACCGAGTCCTGCTTTCTTGAGGGCACCCCGTAAGCACACTTAGCAGGTTTATGCAATGACATCCTCTCTTGGCTCTGTATTTGCTGGCTCCGAGTATGGCGAATTCCAAGGCTCTCTGTGCTGGTGTATCATCTGGCATGCTTAGCACATGGCCAAACATTGCCCATCTTTGCTGGGTGACTTTTACCGACAGCGGCGGCGTATTACACATCTTGTATAGTACATCGTTGGAAATTATGCTCTCTGAGCACCGGGGTCCAGTGATGGTGCGTAGCTGTTTGCAGTGGTATGCATCAAGTTTGTCTAGAGCTTCCTTTGGAGCTGCACAGCTGTTACAGCTATACATCATCGAGGATACGCAGGTTGCATTGTATAAACGTAGTCTTTTTACCAAGGGCATCTTTGGTCTACAAATCTATAGCTTCCAGAAGGACTGGAAGCTATGTTCCCCATGATGCAGCGTGCAGCAATGTCAGCAGTACTGCAAAGCAGTGAGCCCATGATTTTACTTTTCCTCCATGTTTAAACGCCACGGAGTGGATTGTTATTTTCTTTAGTTTCATGCTTTGTAGATCGGTATATGGGGGTGAACTCTGTTTTCGATTCATTCATAAAGAGATTCTTAAATTTTAGTTTCCTTGCAACTATTGGGAGAAGTTCGTCGTACTCTCAGCTCACGCAGTAGTCTCACTAGTCGTAGCTCATTTTCATTACAACTGGCCTGGCGCAGTACATCTATGATCTTTGAGCGTTTAATTGTGTCGAAGGCTCGTGCCATGGCAATGCCCATTTTGTGGAAATCCCAGTGTTTGGACATGACTACCGACACAAGCATGCGTTGAGCCCATACAATGTCTGCGCAGCTGCGTCCACGAAATGGCATAATGATAAAATGATATAATGATGAAGTGATATAATGCTGAAATGATATAATTAGAGAATTATTATAATGGTATAGAGATGATGTAATGGTATAATAGTATACTATATAAGTATGTTGGTATGCATGTGTATTTATTTTTCAATATTACTCTAATGCCAAGAAATGATTTCATATATAATTACCCGCATATGCTATTGTATAGCCTGAAGAGGGTGGGGTGGGATGGGGGAGGCAGTTGAACTTGAACTTGTTGAAATTGTTTTACTAAAGTTTAATGCAAATTCAATTTGATCTCTCTTCTAATAGTGGATCATCGTTTTATGCTGCCCAGATTATCTGCTGGTAGCCAGATCGCAATACCTATGGCGATCTAGTACGTCGCAAATTCAATGGATATGCCATATGATGTGTTACAGTTGTCTCTGTGAAAAGAGATTCGGTGAATTATCCTCCAGTACCATCATTTTATGTAATACAACTTCGCTGTAAGCCACGATAAGGAATTGAGATCATGTCAGATGCAATATGCAACAAGAAAGTGGTAGAATATCCTTTATATATAGCAACAGCATTTGTTTCCTGCGCAAACGTGTAAGGTATCTAACTTTGTGAATCGTTCCATGTAAGATCACAAGTAAATCTGGACTCCGTCCAAATTGTTCTTCGCAGAACACATATTTGGTATGAATGCTTTAAACCTCTCTACAGAGAGGTCTAACTTTGGAGTGATAACATGGTGTTATTTTAAGATGTTTGATCGTACTCCAACTGGTCATAATAAGCAGTAAATATGCCCCTCCTCAAAAGCAATTTACTAAGGTTACTTGTTTGTAAAGCACTCACTGTTTCTTTAGATAGTTACAAATTCCACCATTAACGGGTTTCTACTACGTGGTCTCTATCTAGATCCTACATTACCCAATTTCCTTGAATCATTCTGGTACTGGAATGTGATCTTACATAATACTGAGCATTGATGAAAAGGTCTTAAGAAACAGGATTTATTTGGTTTGCACTTGACATTTGGATAGCTTGACAAATATGCAAATTTAATTATTCTGATATTAAATAGCAAGAGAACTGGTTAGAGTAAGGAAATGGGGACTCATTCAAACAGGAAAATCAGATCCAGAAGTCTGAGGGTTCTGATATCTCACTCAAGAATATGATGCATGAAGTGTATTTCTTTAGTGAATTTACAATTTAATAAACATTTTGTTTAATGTCATAGGCTGCAACGGTCCCAATGAAATTGCCTTCAAAATATTCAACTGCTGACTTGTACAGGTAAAATTGAAATCTTAGTTCTCGGAAACCATTTTTCTGTTTCAGTTAGATTACATGGCACGTAATAAGTGGGTGGTGCTTATCTAGACACGGGTGAGTCATAGTTAGAAAGGAACCCACTGTGTATAGTGGGTGAAATATTTTATCCAGTAAATACATGGACAAACCTGCTAAGTGATGTCACTGTACACACTTGCTAATTGTGTTATGCCCGGATCTAGACTAGGCCGAACTAGTTGCACTGATGGCAAAGAAGTACCTGAGAGAGCTATGAGAGAGCTATGAACTATCGCACAGGACAAGAAACAGTAGCGAAAGAAGAAGAAAGACTGATTGCAAATGCAAGATGTTCTCAAATTACCATAGCCTCAGAACACAGTATCACATATATTTAGTTAGTCCTATGATGTAGTATGCGCACATCCAACCATAGGTGGACAGCAGAGTATGGGGACACACACTGGTGGTTAATTAAGACAGTAGGTGGATGGCATACGACAACCCAACTGAAATCAACCGCCATAACATGAAGTCCAAATCCATTCCTTCTCGAACAAGGAATACAAACTCAGCTCTGCATATAATACTATAAGATATCGAAATTAAATTTTAATAGAATTTAATAATTATTGTGTATTTGTTTCACCCGAAAGATTAGTGTCTTCCGGTCTGTTCGCTCTCGCATTCACCCGACGCGTACGTGCCTGCATTGTTGTATCTCTTGCTCTCTGTGTATCTGTTAGTTAGCAAGACACCTCACGCTCTCTTGGTTGTATCTTCAATGAACATGTATGAAAGATTGTTCTCGATGCCCCCCTTGACTCCGGGTCCAAATGGGCAAATGTTAATGTCTTTGAAAATCCTTGGATAGCATCGACTTTCTTATTGTGATGATAGAAGCTGTCGGTTAATAAGCTTGACATTCAACGATTGGGCATTGATTAGATTTCGCAGTAATGGGCTTAATGAACGGGATTTAAATCTAACGTCAGCAAAACAATGGTGTCCAAAATATGTCTATGCATATTGCCAGCCACTGACTGTCCCATAACGCGGTGAAGAGAGTGGCTGCCAACACTTGAAATGAGACAATTTTGACTTGCTGCACGATCCATCTAACATGCCTTTATGTATAGCAGATTTGTCAAGGGTGACCATGTTCTACATACGTTACATATTATGTTGCTCAGCAGCATATGGAAGGCGTGACTAGATAACGGAGCCAGGCTGACAAATGAAAGTGGCATGGCAGTCGATGTATTGTAGGAGTAGTGTTCACAATGCCTTCTGTTCATAACACTGTTCCATTCCGGGCAAGAGAGAACTCAGTCTCGTAGCATCTTGTTGACGAGCACTTCCATAACAGTTGTGTTCTGAGCATGCGTATGGTCTCAGCACACAAGGATGGCCATTTAATAAAACGGTTTACTCCTTAAATCCATGGATGAATCCACATTTAACAAATCCCCCACTCATCTCTGGCTATGCTTCGTCAAAACTTTTCCCGTGATGGGATCTACATTGTTAGTTCAAACGCAGAACACTATGAACCTCAATTTCCAGAAACTATACAGATAAACTATTGAATATCTTTAAATTAATCTAACTGAGCGATGCTGCTGCCTATGTAGCAAACGCGCCAGATCAAATTAGTATCCAAATAATTAACAGAATGTTAAATAGTAACACATACAATTCGCACACATGGCGATCTTTTAAAAGTTCATGACAGAAATAGCTGTCATTCATTACGCATTTTGTTTGTGAAGTCAGCCTATATGTGTCGTAATTCAATATGAGCCATATACGCGTGTGGCTGATTAGATTCACCCGCTAGCATCATATTCCAAAATCAAAGATGACTGACAATCTTTTTGTGAAGGTGTGATCTAAAAGACACGCACGCACGCACGCACGCACGCACGCACGCACGCACGCACGCACGCACGCACGCACGCACGCACGCACGCACGCACGCACGCACGCACGCACGCACGCACGCACGCACGCACGCACGCACGCACGCACGCACGCACGCACGCACGCACGCACGCACGCACGCACGCACGCACGCACGCACGCACGCACGCACGCACGCACGCACGCACGCACGCACGCACGCACGCACGCACGCACGCACGCACGCACGCACGCACGCACGCACGCACGCACGCACGCACGCACGCACGCACGCACGCACGCACGCACGCACGCACGCACGCACGCACGCACGCACGCACGCACGCACGCACGCACGCACGCACGCACGCACGCACGCACGCACATTGTACAAAGGTAATACAAAAAATAATTAACACCGCAATTTCATTGGTTCACCTAATAATAGCACTAACAAATAATATGCGTACAATGAGTGATGCCAACTGTAGTAGTAGATCCGGAGTCAAAATGATACCACCTCCCTCAACTGGCCGCCGTTCGGCGATCCGCGACCCCCAACGCCCTCTTAATACCCGGGGACTTAGGGTTGTTGAGACATGTGGTTGGTGTTTGCCTTTCATTCCGGTCCTGATCGCCGACATGGGAATGAAGTGATTTAATCCCAGTCAGACTCAAAATGATACCACCTCCCTCAACTCGCCGCCGTTCGGCGATCCGCGGCCCCCACTGCCCTCTCAATCCCTGGGGCATAGGAATTTGAGACATGTGATCATTTCTCCCGGACATCGCTGGACACCCACCTGTCCGGGAGAACCTCCTCAGGATACCGGCCAGTGGCCGGCCTCTCTCTATTCTGTGTAGGCTCAGACAAACACGTAGTCTCTGCCAGAGTCGCATCGCCATGATGGGACCACCCATAGAGGCTTCCATCTACCTTGACAACGCTCACCTGGGAGGAGGCTAAAGTGGTTAGCATGTGAACCACGGCAGACTCTGGCATGTTCATATGTTACGCAGAGAATCTGGTGCTGAGCAGGGGTCTCCAGCAGACAACCACGGCCTACCCTCTCCACCCCATAGAAGTGGCAGACAGACTCGATCTCTTTACGTGGGTGAAAGCGGTCGTAAATGTTTCTCCGCAAGTGGTCGACCCAAGGATTGTACTGGGGGTCATCCCGGAAGAGGGCCCAGTTGGGATCCAATATCATGGCAGTCTCAGCGCCCTGTACCACTGCTGTAGACGCCAGCATGAGCATTACGATGAGAAGCATGGCTATATATGAAGAGTTAAACTGAACAGAGTGAACCCCTCGAGAAATATCTGTGCCAGATCGGGCCCTGCTCCATCCGGTTCGATAGTGATCTTCATCCCCTCTGGGGCAGGGGCTAGCTGCTTTACTTTGCCGCCGGCTAAGAAACGTAGCTCTAGGACTATATGAGTCGTTTGCTAGTGAGTCCCACTCGCTGAAGCAGTTTAACAGCACCCTTGGCTTTGGTGACATGTGACACACCATCTACCCGTAGGGTGCCCTCCTGGAGGTTAACAGCTTCTTCATCGAATGGACGCCGCAGCATTCCCCCTGTAATCCAGATCCTGTGACCCACCCTCCTCAGGGAGACACCTTCACCTATTTAGGTGAGGAAGGATGATCCCCGATTGTAGAGCTTTCGAACTTTCTCATCCATTTTCACAACAGTGGAGAGGGCAGTAACCTCTATGTCAATGACTGCGAGAGGCTTATATAGGGGCAACCATGGTTGCCAGTTACCCCCAGGTCCGGCGCGGTACCACACTTCTTTCTTCTCAAACATGAACTGCAGGTTTTTTGCTAGGGTCAATAGCAGGCCATCACGGACCAACGGCGGGGCACCGCTCGAATAGGGTTTGACCAGGTGAAAGCTGAGGTGGCTATTTATGGTGTTGATGTCTACCAATTCTGTATCTGAGAGCTCAATCAACGGCTCGAGGATGTACTTCCTCTTCGGGAAATCGTACCGAAACACGATCTTGTGGCCATCAATGTCGCGACCCAGGCGCCCTTTCGACACATCCTTGAGGTCTGTGAGCATCTCCACCCCATCACCACCAATGGGGTGGAGGGAGAATGCCTTTGAGCTTGCTTCGTACTGTAGGGCGAAGGACTTGCCATCACTCGCTTCTACCTTGGCAGCATCAACTGCGTACACATCTGCGAGGTTAGCAAGACCAGTCGAGTGAGCAAATATGGGTTCCATAGCACTCTATAAAAGGGGTTTAAACGAGACATATAACCATGCCGATTGTTCGACTGCTGCTCTCCGGAGGTGAGAACATAATCTCGCCCTCTCTAGAGGGGAGACGGGTGGTACAGTACCGTGTAGAATGGGTCCGCTTCGAGGTGCCCCAGTGGGGAACAACATACATACACGCCGATGTGCTACATCAACCTCCGGGCAATGCACACAGCAGCTCACTGGTAGAAGTCGGCAGGGACGTGATAGAATATCTCCCAGGAGCCAACAGCAACCTATGGAAAGCTATCAGTCCTAGTCTGTTCACACCTGTAAATCACCAGTTTGACAGCCCCTCCATTAACATATATGCCAGCACGGATGGGATATCGGACGCCCATTTAGAGTGTACACTCTTATTACTCAGTGACCTGACGACAACATGATTTCATACCAGCAATATCTGGCCTTGGCCGAGATGATGAACCCGATAGAGGGTTGCCCCTTCATAACCCCTGCACAGATAAAGGGTTTAAACGAACAGATGCCCGCACAGCAACAGATCTGTCAACAAGAAGGAGAGCGCCTACAGCAGGAGAACTGGTATCAACAGAACGCGCGCAGGGCAAGGAGGGACAGGGAAAATTTCCGATACTGGCAGGCCCTCCTGGAGGAGAGTAAGCAGGATGCAGGTGTCTTGACAGACGACGATCGGCCAGATGTCTTCACATAAGACGATGAGCCAGGTGTCTTCTTAGACGAGGATGAGTCAGAGGTCATACAGTGGGAAGAAGAGACGTGGAAAAAAGTGTAAGATCAAGAAAGCCATCCAGCGGCGGACCTACTATCTTGGTGATAAGGTGAAGTTCGAGATGTCACGTCTCAGAGAGCTACTGGCACCCGACATAGTGCTGGATGACCACGTTCTAAGAGCCATCTGTCTCAAGACCAAAAAGCTGGTACGGTTAGCCAGGCTCTCCAAAATGAACCCTTCTATGACTCTTAAGCAGATTCTGCAGGTGATGCCGGTTTAAGCCTCCAGGTATACTATGGCAAAATCAGAGTGGTGGAAGCAAGCAGAACTATACCCCTCCCTGTCTGCTGACGAGGGCGGTACCATCCACGGCTGGCGACTACAGCAGATAGATACCATCAGTCAGAATCTCGTCCATGAGGAAGACAAGTATGGCAGAACGCGCAGTCGATATAAGACAGCCTACAACGTCCTCGCATGTACAACCACTGCTGCGGGTGTGATTGGAGCCAGTGGTGGTGTGGCAGCTGTGACCACTCTCGCTACAGGGGTGGGTGCCCTCGTCGCCATCCCTCTGGGTGGCGTGATACTAGCCGCCACTGTCTTGGCCATGGGCTTGGGAGTGGGGCAACGGCAGATCACAATGAGGTTGGAGAAGCATGCTAAGTACGTGACACTAGCACATAGTATGCTACGGACTATCGACGAGTCTGTCAGCAAAGCTCTCGAGGATGGCCAGGTCACCGATGAAGAGTACCACCATATATTGAAGGTCCAAGCCCTGTACTGCACTGAGAAACCTAAAGTGCGACAGCAATACCTCAAAGGCTCCAGCGAGCGGGTTGATATGGAGGAGTTAAAAAACGAGATGTTATGGCGAGGTCACCTCGCCGGTCTCTGGAGTCGAGACGACTACAAATAATGTGCTGCAGTAGCTTTAAGAACACCAGTATAGATGGCCTCCCCACTGAGCCTCACGACACTCAACCGGAGCCAACCGCCCCTCCTGGGTACACCCTTGACTGGCCTGAGAGGCCTACTGGAAGATATACCACAGCTAACACCTTTCTCTATCACAGTGGATTGACGGGCCCGAACCAGCTTCTCCATCAACCCACGACTGCTGACGAACCACCCCAACACCATCAAGGATGCGAAGCAAGCTCATACTTGGATAGCTGCTCCAAGCCTCTCATACTGGAATCAGCAGCTGAACTTTGCCGTGTGGTGTGCCACGGCAGGCTGTGGAGTAAGTTCCACCCTGCTTCACTCCTATTCTGGTACTCCTGAAGCTGTGCTCATCGCCATCTGTCTCAGATTCCACGTGTACTTCACAGTGCGACGAATCCTCCATGAGCTGGGTGCAAGCCTCCCTGAAACAAACGACTTCGACCCACAGCTCAACAGTCATAGCGCCTCAGCGGCCAGCAGACTACAGAGAGAGTTCAGAGCTCACCCAGACTATCGGTGGCATGGCGGCGACAACAGCGGTCTAGGGGTTATGTATGGTGACCCGAGACATGACTACTCAGGATTCCCCTATCGAACACCCTGACGAGTAGGCCGTCGGAAGACAGCGACATTCTCGTTCGATCCAGACACCGATCCTGGAGCGATAGTGCACAATATGCACATCACCGGAATCAGGCAGGACTACCCAGATGTGTGGAAGTACTTTGTCCCACAGACCACCTCAGGCCTCACACCAGCAGGGATCGTTCGGATCAACCAGTCCCTGGACGCACTGTCTATCTATGGATATCAACACACCTACACGTAATACAGTCATTCGGACCCTGACACTGCAGCCAGTCGACACACCGCTTCCCATGGCAGCGCCAACCCCGCCATTGCAGCCAGTCGACACGACACCGCTTCCCGTGGCAGCTCTACGAGTGGACATGTTTAAGATGACTCAATAGAGAGATGAATATTCCTGAGTACCAACCCGGACACCTGGCAGATGCAGACTGGGAAGATCTTATTAGCTCACTCGACAGGGAACACAGGCGTTTAACTGCGTTGTATACTCAGGGTTTAAACAATGACGTCAACGGTACAGATCGTGAAGCAACTGTCCAAGAGCCAGGTGAGTCTTCAGAAGGTGGAGAACCTGCTGCAAACCAAGACACAGAAGTTACTGTCACAGGCTAAACCTCTGGCAGTCCATGTTGCCAGTAACGTGGCAGCGAATGTGACTGTGGTGAAGATGACAGGGGGAAATGAGGTTCTTCCTGCCGCCACTGCAGCTGTCCTCGCTACCGTGGTGAGTGGGGTGGCCGACCACTGTCTCGAAACAACTCACCTCATCCCAAAGATCGGCCTCAGTGGTGCCGCCTACACTGCCGCCGCCAAGATCCTGGGTGAATGTGGTACACTAATGGAAGCCGCGGTTCTAGGGATAGCAACGAGTGCAATGGCTGAGATCATCGTCGCCTACGTTTAAATACTCTGAATAGTGAGCGATGGATAACGAGACCCCTGCAGCATATGAGGTATGGCGTGCCACAGGGTGGTGTGTAGCCCATAGTCGAGCACGTGGACTGAGGATTGCCAATGCCCAGGAATGGTGGACCGGCCACAAGGCGTGCCCCTGCAGAGAGGGCCAGTACCAAGAGCACTGCTACATATTCCCTTGGCCTCCTATGCCCAACTATTTCACTGGGGGTATGACTAGTAGGAACACTGATACGGTAGGACAATCGGCCATTGACAAGGCCAAGACTGTATACAAGGGGATGGGCATCAAAGACAGGGCAACGATGCGAGGTATGCTCGGAGTAGAGGAGGCTGGTGCCATCAAGGTTATGGCTGAGTCCTATGCACAAGACCTGGTTAAGGATCTCGTGAAACCACGGAGCTCTTTCCAACAAGACGGAGAGAAAGGGTAGGCACCATCGGCCCGAGCAATATCAGGGTTGATGGCAAAAAGGTGCTACCGACAGCCTCCAGCTACCAGAGGTGAAGAAGTCAAGGTTCTTTGGTTTGCCGTTTAAGCTCACATAATAGTCATGGCTTCCCGTGCATGTATCATACAGCTACTGGATGTGCTAGACACTGTGGGTGCTGACACAGGCCCTCTATGTTATCTTCTCAGCTGCTGCTGGGATTTCGTGCTTAACGCCTCCATCGCATCCTTCGTATCCGCCGGAGGTACAATGCTACCCACACAGCAGGCGCAAAAGCTGGTGCAGGAAGTACTGCCGTTTAGTCTCCCAGATATAGACGAGGCTACCGCGGACCAAGTGCTAACCATCCTTCGAGCACATGTCTGTACCATTCGACAGTAGGCCAGGCGATGCTGGCCAGGTGGTGCTGATCATTGCCCATCAGGCCACTGGGAAAACATCTTTCTGCGGGCTCTCCTGGCAGAACATCTACACTCTCAATACATCCTTCTGGTGTCTGACTCCGCCACTGAGGTGGTTGACAGTAATGATCAATGGTACAATGGTCCAATCACCAAGACGCAGAACGTGCAAGCCCCGATGGAGAAGCTGCTGGCAGCCAGACTGACAGAACCACATGTTCTAGTTATCGATGACCCTGCAATGGACCAGAAGACAGTCACCTACCTCAGCAACATCACCAGGCGCATCCGGCGCACACAGATAACTGTCTTCATCCTCTTTCAGAAGTACACCCGCGAGATCTCAACAGACATCCGCCACAATGCCCGGTTGCTATACTTCAGCTCCAAGTGTGGACGTGCCCTGCTCGATACCATATACGACAGCCTAACCCTCAAGGAGCCCAAAGAGGACTGTATCGCAGGTGTACAGAGGGCAGCTGAGCTGTACCGCTTCATCTTCAGCAACAAGGAGACAGGTGAGCTGTCACACTTCAAGCCTTCTCTGGAAAAGGCGCAGACCTTCGCCTACAAGCTGAATCCAGCCAGGAAACTAGCCTGCTCTATGCGTCATCGCTGACAGACTGTCGGCCGCAACTTTTTTCGTTCAGGCTGAGGAACTTCGTCCGCTGCGTCATCAGAAGCTTGAGGAACTTCGTCAGAAGCCTGGAGGAACTTCATCAGAAGCTTGAGAAACTTCATCAGGAGCTTGAGGAACTTCTTCAGAAGCTTGAGGAACTTCGTCAGAAGCTTGAGGAACTTCGTCAGAAGCTTCAGGAACTTCGTCAGAAGCTTGAGGAACTTCGTCAGTTTCGTCAGAAGCCTGTTGCTGAAACTCTATCCACTGAGGGTCAGATGGTAGGACTCTCTTCTTCTGGAACTTCTCACTGAAGACCCACTTTTTCCATGCATCTGACTTGCGAGCGGTTTTGATGAGGTAGTCCTGGTAGTTATCTGGGAATTTCAGAAATGCTGACCGATTCCTGTCCAATCTCCTACGCCCTCTTTCATTGAAGATATGCTCAACAGCTTCCTTGCGGCCAACAGTGAACCCCTCCTGAGTACCTTTTGCATGACCAGTGTCATGGCTCTCCACTACAGTGGCACTGACCTCCTCCCTGAAGTAGTTATTTGCTCCAGACTGGAGGCTATCCAGCATCTCTCGCTCTTCCTGTCTATGGAGGCTAAATACGGCAGCCCACTTCCCGACCGTTAGTAGATCTTTGGGGTCGACCCTCGCCTTTGGAGAGCTAGAATAACAGGACTGTTGGTTTGGCCCACAGCTAGGTTTAGTGCCCGGCCCTGGGTGCTGTCAAACTTCTGGAAGAGTATCCGAGTCAGGATTTCTTTTGTACTACGAGCTGGCGCTCCTTCCTCTATGGCGGCCAGTATCTCCGCATCCGTTGGCGGTGTAACCTTGACTCGCTCGTGGATAATGTTGATGTCACGAAGCAAGCCTCGGACCCTGTCACAGTGGGACAGTGCACGCCGTGGCTGTCGTGCCGACTGTCGTACCGACTTGTCCTGCTACCTATAGATAATCTGCTGGAGAACTTAACCCAAACATGGCAGCCGTTTATCCCCTCTATATACCAGACCTTAAACATGCTGCAGTATGTGCAACATCCAGATGGGGCCGTTGAACCTGCGACATCGCACCACACTGATCCTCGGAAGGACTGCCTGACGGTCATTCGACCCAGTATACACGATGAGAACCCGTTGTCCGCTGCTGGGAAGTACATTGACTTTGCAATCTCGGCACAGATCCAGGAGATCAAGAGCATGACACTCGAGTTCAAGCTTCAGAGCACACTAGCACAGACGGTAGAGCTCCCGCAGGTTCTGAACAGGTGGGAGATCGTGCAGAGCAACAGCACCGTGGACACCACATATGTGAACGATGAGTACCGAGTCATAGGTCCGCTGGTTCGTAAACCAGCCTTCTATGCGAGGGGAAAAGGGTACTACGCTGTGGAGTGCAATGAGGGGTTCACAGAATTCGAACTAGAGGCAGGTGTCGAGAAGCCTGTGTCAGTTCCACTCTTTACCCTCCTCGAGAACACACATGTGAATCCGGCTGCCATGCAGGATAGGCTGTTCCTCCTGGTGTATACTGAGCAGCTCGCAGATGCGTCGATGAATACTCCAGGACTTCATGTCTGGCATGACGAGAATGACCAGGAACTGAAGCAAGCGGGATCCAAACAGCGGATCGTGCATGTGGAGCGAGAACACCGGCAGGTCCAAGCCACAGCTAACCAACGGGTAGAGCTGACATTGCATCGTGGTGCATCGGACTGTGTCGCTGTTGCGGTCCTGGTTCAGAAGGGAGGAGGTCTTCAGTGATAGTCGGATGCATAACGGCCGTCTGTTCGTCTGTGTAGATTTCGCCCGGCTGTGCGTGACAGGACAGGAGTGGACGTCAGTGATACCCTCACCCAGACCATGCGTGACAGGATGGGAGTGGATGTCAGTGATGAAATCCGGGTGCTCCATCTTTCTTGAGGAACTCTACTATCAGCCTGGTGGATATTACCATGAGCACCACCAACTACTCGAGGCTGTATGTCGCAAGGGCCACAACTTCACATTGGAGACAGTTAGCCAGTGGCTCAGCCGCCAAGCGATGTGGCAGATATACACACCTCGTCCACGGCACATCAGGCATGCTCATTTCGCTGAAACTGTCCCGAATAGAGTTCACCAGGCGGTTGGTCGTCGATGTTGCCAGCAGGTACAAGGCTGCAGTACCGCTCACAGACAAGTCAGCTGGCCAGGTGGCCCAGGCATTCCAGGGTGTCTACGAGGATCCGGAAAATCCCCTCCAGTGGCCAGAATTGTTGCAGATGAATGAGGGTAAGGAGTTCAGAGGCGAGACTGCGGCCCTCATGCGGAAACATGGTGAGGCAATTAGACGAGGTGCCCAGGCAATCGTCGAGCGGTGGAATCGGACACTGGCAGAGAGACTGTTCCCACACCAATACGTCCAGGAAATGGCACAGGCTGGAGAGCAGTCCAGGGTGTGGGTGAAAGGTTTGCCCTGGGTGGTAGAGCGATCCAATACTGAGGTAACTCTGTTAACTGGTAAGAAGCCGGTAGAGGCTATCCAACGATCCTCTGTTGCGCAACCTTCCGGAGGAGCGGACAAGGAACAGGTGTGCCTTCCATCTTATGCTCTGGTTCGGTACCTGTATGAACCTGGTGAGTTGGAAGGTGGGCGACGACGTGCAACCGATCCTAACTGGTCGCTAGATGTCCACACACTTGACAGGTATGTCGAGATGGAGGGGCAGCCTACGCTGTACTATCTGGCACACTCAGAGAGCTGTCCCAAACGTCCGTTTGTTCGGGAGGAGCTTCAGGTGGTCCCTCCAGACACACAGCTGCCACCGTCGCCAGGTGTCTAAGCCTGAGGGATATGGTACTCGATTGGCTCGGTATGGACACCATCTGGCAACACATGCCGCTTATCGTAGTAGGCTGAGAGACCGAGTCTTTCCTGTTCATACGTCACCACGCCCTGGTTGCGCATGCGTAGGCCTCGGTTTGTAGCTCTGGCCACGCTACCGTTTAAGGCACTGAAGAACCTCTGCCAAGAGACATCGTTCTGATGCTTAGACATACCTTTGACTGAGCATTTCACCTTCCCAGCGAGGCTCTCCATGTAGTAGCACTTGGAACAGAGAGCGATACCATGGTTGCCTTCGAACTCGAGCTTGAACAGTCCAGGAGTTCGTCCAGACCACTTGTCCCAAGCTAGCCACTCCTGCTTATGAGCCTCATACTCTGCTCGCATCTCAGGGCGAATGACGTCGTCGAGGCTGGAGGCAGCTATTGCGATGTACGCAGAGTCTGTGTCCATCTGGAGGTAGTCGAAGCTGTCACGAGGCACATAGTGATCCAGGAAGTCATAGTAGAACTCCAGCATCCTCAGCTTCACGAGCTCGTATACGGCTATCCCCACTTGGAAGGGGCGACGAATGGTGATTTTGGCCTTTCGACTCTGGAGCTTGTAGGCCTCGCCGATCTCCTGGAGATCCTCGAACCATGCACTGCGGAGGGCTCTATCTACCGCTCGTTCATCCTTGGTGAAGGTCGTGTTGCTGTGACGCTCTAGAGCCTCGATGAGCTTCCCATAGGCACTGTTGCCTAGTAGCTTGAACAGATCTGCCAAGAGTGCTTTGCTCTTATCAACATCTCCTGTACGACGAGCATCGGTAACAGTGTTCACAAACCACTCAAAGGGTCTCTGTGGCTTGTAGTCTATTGTCCGGTAGACAGCAGTGATCTCCAGGCCATGGATGAGGTACCACTTGAGTGACGGTGCATACAAAAGCTTCCTCTTGGCTGAGAGTGCGCCGACTAGTTTACTGGTTGTGGGACGTTTCCTACCTGTTTTCTCTAGGTATGTGAGCATCTCAACAGATACTGCCTCAGCTGGAATCTCTCTGTTGCAGAAGAGAGGTGGTATTTCCTCGAACTTCGCCCACAGTGCCTTAGGAACCTCTATGTCCACTTCAGCGAAACCGAACCAGTGGTCAGCCAGCAGATCCTTCTTAAATCGTGCTACGTCGCTAGCACTGGACCACTGCCGTACTGTCTCCTTACCACATGGCACCTCTTTAGCCATCGTAGACAAGTACAGAGCATTTGCGTCATAGCCGAGTAAACGTTGGCAGACACGCTCACTCTGGCGGATGCGGGTCACACCTGCCTCATGGTATCTGGTGAGGACAATGCTGGGCCCTCCAACAACCACGTCCTTCAGCATCTCGTTGGCCTCCTTGCCCGGAGAGTAGAGGCTAACATCCGGCATGTGCTGAGCGGTTCCACGTAGGAGGTACTCCAGAGACACTCCTGGGAGAGACACAGCATCCTTGAGGATGTCTATTTCTCGTTCTGTTTAGAACTCCCGCATCCGCTCTAGGGCTTCGATGAATGGACTGACATCCAAGTTATTGTAGTATCGCAACCAGTCGGCGAACGTCCGCATTCCATGGTCTCTGAATGTTTGTTTGCACTGTTTCCACTCCGATAGCTTCAGGAGGTAGCCACCCTTGAGCTTAGACCACCACGCTGGGTAGTCGGGGAGTCCGGGATAATTAAGCCTCTCGGGTCTGTCACACCATTCATATTGGAACCAGCTCTTCTGCTGTGTACACCCATAGGCTTTGAGCCATGCCTCGTAGGAGACTCCTGGGCCAAGGTAGTTCAAGACATCGAGAAACCTAAGCTCGGGGGTGATGAGGACCATCTTCTGGTTCGCTTTCTTGGCGACTTTCACTGTGCCACTACTGTTGGTCAGCTCATCCACAAAGTGCTTCTTGATCAGGTTTAGGTCATAGCGGCCAGAGTTGAAGCCTAGCACCGGAACTTGGTCACACCACTCGGTAATCAGTCGCTGCTGTCGTTTTGGGAGCTTGTCACGGTCTAAAGGTATGAACTGTGCCCTGACATCTGTACGGATTCTGTGTGCTCCCTGGTAATCTCATCCATGAAAGCCTTGATCAGAGCTTCTGGGTCAGGATTTCAGAGGTGAGTTGGCTCACTGGTGGAGCCTTCCAAGGATCAGCCGACTGACACAGAGATAGGTATGTGGTACTCTCAATCGTGAGAGTCTCTGTAGGATAAGCCTTGGCACCATCTAGGAGTGCCTCAAAGTCATAGATGATGAAATGCGGGTATGAGACGGTCCGAACTCGTTTAGGGACGCTTGGACCGCGTTTTATACAGCACTCCCTCTGTACCACAAGCGTGCATCCAGATGCTCTCAGCTTCTCCTCTCTCAGGACTGTCTTGCGGTATCTTTGTTCGGCATCCTGACCTCGCTGGTGTTGTGGACACCCGTGCCAGTGACAGCCATGGAACTGGTAAACGGTGTTGGTAGTCGGATCATAACCATCTACGGGAGCACCCTCGATCCAGCGCTCACCACCGTGCCCACACTCTACATGGTGTATGTGTACGCCTCTGTTTCTCTACTCATACTCGACCCAACGAGTAGCCGCTGAACTGGATGGTTGGGATGGATAGAAGGCTTTCTCATACACAGACTGTGGTGCATCAACCTTCTGCCCAGGGCACTCTATGGTTGTTTTGCCGCCTGTACAACGTTCAGCATGACGCTGAAGATTCGCGGCATTTGTGAACCTCTGCTGACAGGGACTGCAGACTAGTGTGTGGGGCAGCTTGGAGATGTTCTTGAGATAGAAGGCATGGTTGTCGTGCACTCCGATGGTCATGGTGTCACCGTAGTGGGCCGCTTGCCTGATCAGGTGCCAGGTGCCCTCTTCAGTTGGTTCATACACGCGAATCCCGATCTTCGTGAAGAACTCTACCTTGTCCAGCTGATCCATAGAGGTTTTTGGAACATCAGGCATAGGTGCGTGGGCGCTGTAGACCTGTCTAGGGATCTCTCGTGCAGGAGTAGTACTTCTATCAGGTCTCGCCCCCTGATACACTGCTAGGCATCTCCAGAGACACATGTTATCATTGTAGGTGTCAAGTGCCACCATACTCTTCTTCTGTCGTAGCCAGTCTCGGAGTGGTCCTGTCCCAAGCAATGGTCGGCGGTCGATGACAGCCTTGACCTCAACGTTGATTGATCGGACGAAAGCCCACTTGGTGTTGGGCCGATCGATGTTGTCGGGGTCGAGTCGGGCTTGCTCTCTTGCCACCACCCAGTCTTGAGCTGCTCCTATCATGTTCAGCCACGGACTCCCTGGAGCGTTCTTGTGGAAGAGCATCACCCTAGCGTCCTCGTCGATGTATCTGATGCGATAGGTGTGGGTATACCAGAGCTAGAAGGCGTTCTGGACAGTCTGCTGGGTCTTACCCATGATCTGTCCTGTAATGTCTCCATTGAGGCCTTGGAAGAACGTCCAGCATACTGTTCGTCTTCCTCTCTCCTCACCTTCCATCTCACCCAGACGCTCATTGAGAATCTGCTCACCCTCTCGCCTCATGTTCCGGGCTAAGGGTTCAGACCTCGGCCCCCTCATCATTCGCTTAGCGATCCTGCGTAGGGGAGGTAAGCGCTCTAGTGGATGGTCCACCATCCGCCTCACTACAGTCTTGGCTTGCAAGCTAGCAGTCACCTCCTTGTCCGCCTGACAAAGCTCACGGAGCCGCTGCGCTTTCTTGTGGGGATTCAAAGGATCGTCTTTTGAAGCGCTGGAAACCTTCCCGTCTTCATTGCTCAGAAGAGACGCTTCTGCGACTCCTCGGTACGGGCCTGTCTGATCATCTGGAGCAGGTCGGCTTTCTTGGCCTTAGAGGCTACTCTAAGGCTGAATTGCTTTGCAACCTCGCGAAGCTGTGCAACAGTAATCATGGTGTATATCACTGTGCGCGCTTGTCTCTAAATGATCGGACAGGCCCTGTAATGCGTGCTTGATCAGCTCGTATACCACTGAGTATGCTTGTCTCTAAATGGACGTTCAGACCTTTTATGTGTGCTTGATCAGCTCGTATACCACTGAGTATGCTTGTCTCTAAATGGAAATTCACAGTATTCGCAGCAACGGGAATGAGATCAAATTCTGCGTCTACCCGAACGCCCGGCGACGTAGATAACATTTTGCTCGAAAAAATTTCTACCGGGACGTGGGTTCCCATCATGCCGATGATGAGAGAGGCCGGCCACTGGCCAGTATCCTGAGGAGGTTCTCCCGGACAGGTGGAGTCCAGCGATGTCCGGGAGAAATGATCACATTTCTCAAATTCCTATGCCCCAAGGATTGAGAGGGCTGTGGGGGCCGCGGATTGCCGAACGGCGGCCAGTTAAGGGAGGTGGTATCATTTTGACTCCGGATGTACTACCACTGTTTTCCAGGAATATGGGAAACCCACAACCAGTCTGCTTCAAGTTATTTGTTTTTTAATGAATGGATACGGGATATTTAGAGAAATCATACACAAAAATGTGGGTTCAATGCACCTATGGAGCTCGACTTTACAACCTTGCAATGAACTATAAAGCTTGAAAGAAATCGTAAAATAAATATAGAAGGCTTATCAATATACTTATCAATTACCATGGCGTTTGACCCATTGACAACAAAGTAATTATCTCGTCACATCTTATTAGCAAGTCTCCAAGTTTGGCCGCAATATGATCGACACAGAATGAGATTTAAACTGCTATGCTGAGGTAAAACCAAAATGCCATTGTTTAGAAAACGTTGACCTTTGTCATTATCACACACTGACCTTGACTTTTTGATGCCGAAGTGAGTGTGCCATACCATCTTATTAACGCAGGATGTGGCCGAATGTGGACCCTGTATGATTAACCAAACAAGAGATATAAACTGAGAAGTACAGCTAAACGCAAAATGACAGTTTTTATAAAAGAAAAGCAAATTGCTCAAGGGCCATAGTGCTTACCTAGCTGACAAGGAACTGTAAACACGTGTGCATGAATTAATCCAAAACAAGCACCATTGGTAAACCAGGCAAACATAACTGTTGCCATAGACCAAATGAGGCCATTGTCTATATTATTATGGACCAATAAGGCAATCGCCGCTGCCACTAATGAATAACAACGCAAGTGTCATTTACCCATTCCAGGCACTACTAGCAAATGGTTCAAGTGTAATAACAGATACCATTTACTAATGTGAAAATGGGCACAGTAACACATCTAGATGAGGAAATGCAAGAATATTGCTGTCAGACGTCACTGGCAATATTGGCAAATGGTTCAAGTGTACTAATGTAACATTTCTGTCAACTCCTGTTTTAATCCATTAATAATGTACGAAACGTGACACAGATTATTTCCCCATGTGGTGCAATACTTAAAACAGCAAAATAGTGTAAACAGATCATTGCTAGTTAATTTCATTTGTTTATTAGCTGCCATTAATATTATGGTTGGGAAAGGGTCTAACTAAGTTACAAGAGCCAGTGTCCAATACGGTTGTAAAACACCACAATAAAATATGTTTAATTCAATCAAATCAACAGCCCATGTCATATAAGTTCAAATTATTCAAGAACTTCCCTATAGGCCTATAGTTGCCTTGAAATCGGTAGTTTGTGAATTAGGTGTTAAAATATATAAATCGATCCCAACACACGCAACACTTTGGTGGAGCTTAGCTAGAACTCGATGGCGAATAACTAGAAATAATGAATCCGTCTATTTGATGCATAATAACGAGAACTATGTTTTTGATTTTTAGCTGTGGGTAGCAAAGTCAATAAACCATCAGGTCTGTCAGTCAATCGGTTGTTCGGCTGGTCAGTCAGTCAATCGGCCAGTCACAAAACCTTATTCCTGAATGTATCTAAAAATTACTGATCCGATTTGGCTCAGATATTGGACACAATGAAGGAACTTGCGGTACCGCAAGTTCCTTTGTTGCGTTAGTATCTGAGCCAAATCGGATCAGTAATGTTCAGGAGTTCCAAACTGTGGCCATGATTCACATAAAAGAACTCGGATTCGGATCAGATCAAATTCTGGATCCGTGGATATGTCGGAAACGACTGGTCTGATTTAGCACACATTTCAAGACAAGGGACGGTGCGACCCCAAAAAAAGATTGGGAAAGTCCGAAAAAAAATTGTTATGGCTTTTGGACCATGTCATATCAATGAACCTGGTGAGTAATGCATAGATGTAATTGCATTGGTTGTTAGCATGCGAAAGTAATTTTATATCGACCGACCAGAATATGGCCGTCCTCGTGGCATTAGATATCACTACGCCGATGTCCCAATGCTAGTGGCGCACCTCGTGACGTAACAATACCGCTTGTTACGCCGCATAGTATATGAAATATTTATCTCAATCAATATTGTTAGCTCTGTAAATGAATAAACTTTGATTACAATGCAGTATAAATTACGCGTATTACATTTTCGGTATAAAATGTCCAATATGCTAGTTGTCGAGGTGTGATAAGACTTGCTTGAGAATCGTATGTTAGTAGAAGATATAAACAATATGATTATGTTGGAAAGCTAATAATCCCATACGTAACATTTATTCAGCTGAGTGCATGACGTCACATTATGCAAGAAGGAGCAAATATGGGTTAGAAGGACCCGCCACGTGTTCAGGTTTGAAGCTGGAAAGTTGCAAGCGTGTGTACTCATCAACAGTAACTGGTTATAGCAGCACCCTCCTCGCAGTATCATATGTAACATAGATGAAGAAAACAAGAAAGAACGCGACACTTGCACATATATATATAGTTACCTCGTCTTGGTTAAAATTGAATCATTATCTCTAGCTTATGTCCCTAAAGATGACTATACGTATCATTTCCTTACGCTCATAAGTATTAACTATGATATATAAATGTGCGCTATTCTCCGGGGGTGGGGTGGGGTGTGTGGGGTGAGGGCTGTGGTGGGGGAGTGAGATTACATAAACAGAAAGCTGCGGTATAATATGTAATTTGGTCTGAATTAAGACATTATCCAGGGCCTCACAAGGAGTAGCTGTATAGCGGTGTCCTTTACGCTATTATCTGATGGAGATCGATGTAAATCTTTATGCAGTGTTACGATTAATAGCGTATGCCGTTGTGATGAGGTGTCCGACTATCTTCAGCGTGCTATCACTATTTTCTGTGATAGCTATGTATGATTTGCTAGAGTTTGCCGACAGTCTATCCCATATATGTTCCGTGATTGTTCATGTATATTTGGCGAAGGCGAATATTCTCTCGGCTCATGTATATTGGTGAATGTGTTTACTGTCTCGGCTCCTGTATATTTGTGAATGTGTTTACTGTCTCTGCTTATATATATATATATATATATATATATATATATATATATATATATATATATATATATATATATATATATATATATATATATATATATGGGTGAACGTGTTTGCTATCCCTGCTCTTTACATGTCTGCCTATATATGGCCGTGCTTCCTCAACCAGTGCAATTGGTGATGCTGATCAATTGTAAGTCGTCTTTTCTTCCTGCGAGAGCAAAAGCCAGCCAATTTGAGTATGCTATTAACCTAGTAATCATATGCATAACACTTATTCTGCTGAGTGCTTATATAAGATGGCTTTAGTGAGGATATCATTAATGTATCTAATCGACTGTCTCTTGTTAATCACAGATACCACTCTCATTCCCCATGTCTGGCTCCCATCATCACCCATATTTCCCGTGAAGGCATCATCCAGACAATTTGATTATGCTGTAAACATAATTATCATATAAATATCACTTATTCTGCAGAGTGCTAATATCACGCCATTCAGCTGTCAACTGTGTATCTCCATATACTGATAGATCCGTTATCTGTGCACGACTATGTATAGAGTGATTATGGTTTTCCAACTATTTACGCATGGTCATTTGTGTTCTGATCTGTCTGATCTCCAAAAACAGCATACACAACGTGGTTTTGTCTAAAGCTATATGAGTGTATACTAAGATGCTATCATTATTCACGAGGATGACTGCATGTTGTCATAATTTGTATGTCACCTGTCATGCTGAATAATAGAATTAATTAATGGATATGTCAACCAAATCGTACATTCATCTGATGCCACTCTATCTGACATTATTTCATATAACATCACTTCCTCTGACGTCACTTCATCCAACATCACTTCATCTGCCATCACTTCCTCTGACGCCATTACATATGCCATCACTTCCTCTGACAGCATTACATATGACATCACTTCATCTGACATCACTTTACCTGACGTCATTTCATCTGCCATCACCTCATCTGACATCACTTCACCTGCCATCACTTCATCTGCCACCACTTGCACTGACGTTATTTCATCTGTCATCACTTCACCTGACACCTCATGTGACGTATTTATAGTGAATCATTGTGTCCGTGTTCGTGTCATTAATATGGATGAACTGTGGATGTATGGAGTACGGATCGTCCACGCATGACATGCTTGCATAACAGAGGCATAACGCATATCATTACTGCCCACGCTTGGCATGCTTGCACAAAAGAGACATAACACATGCTGTGCTAACTGAGGGCAGAAAGAGAAACGTGTCCTGCTTTAGATAAAATTTATGACAATCGATCCTCTTACATGACTAACTGGCTCAGCTATGCCACACGCTTTCGCCGTATCTAAATGCCACGTATTGCCGTATTGCTTGATATCCGGCGTTAAGTTGTCCCGGTGGCAGGTATAGATAATGTTCTCTGGAACATCCTTGACAAGAATGCATTATACAGTTTATATCATCGTATTATTATTATTGACCACAGCTAGATTTACTTTTCTAGTCAGCCTGGCCATGAGATCGTGAGACAGAGTTAATTTAGACTGATGGGTAATGGTTAAACATATTTGAAATATTATCTTAATTCTCTCTATTGCGCCGTTGAATATTGGTCTCTGTTATTGATGTCATTGTAAAGGTGTGTTGTTGGACGTGTTGCTGAATATTACTCTCTGTTACTGATATCTTTGGAAAGGCGTGTGTTGCTGGATGTGTTGTTACTTAATTGATACCTAGTATGTAGGGACAACGCATATCTTTAATTATTACTATATCGCTAACATAGTCCTTCTCGAAGCTATGGCTTCGTAGATCAAAGATGCCCTTGATAAAAAGGCTACGTTCAAACAATGCAACTTGCGTATCCTTGATGCCGTAACAGCTGGGCATCTTGACAAACTCGATGCTTGCCACTGTAAATACCTACGCACGTTCCCTGGACAATGATGGCCAGACAGCATAATTTCCTATGATGTACAATGTTCATGTGTGTCCATGTGTTACGGATGGCAGAAGGTACACCAGCACAGAGGGCATTGGAACTTGCCCTACCCAGATCCAACACATACAACGCCATGAGAGGACGCCATGCATAAATCTGCTAAGCGTGCTACGAGGTGACCTCAAGAAAATGAGACTCGGTACACTCAAGCGAAGAATGGACCTGAGGAAGGTAAGGATTTGGGCTGAGGACAAGACACAGTGGGCAAAGCGAAGAAGGACTAATTGCAGCTGGAGGATGTTTCTACTACAACAGCCGCAGAATACGGTAATCATACATATTCCTAACATATTCTTTTTTGAGTAAAGTATTACTTTTTGGCTCTCTGCATTGTTCAAGTGGTCAACATTGTATAACTAAAAAAATAGATCCATGACTTTTCATCCTCATCATCAGATTTGGCTCACAATCGAAAGAAACGGTAAAAGGTGAACGGAGCTTCTTATCCAGAATATTGATAGTCTACACGCTATGTTTCTTTGTTCCATCTACACCATGGTGCCACCATGTTGCTAAGCATTGGCCACCAGGATGGATTACCCTCTGTAATATTCTAAGATGAGTAGATAATAATGTTCCTGTCAGAAGTCCATGTATGGAAGTTTGCCATGACTTGTCATGCCAGGAGGCCAGAACATACTGAAATATGGAATCTGGACACATAAGTCGATTAATAATCATTAAATGTTAATAAAGTTTTCCACGTGCCACATAGCTGCATATAATTCGCTATCACATAAATATTGCAAAATAGGCTGTCAGGAAGTGCATGACATCATAACCAATTAAGTGACGTGTATGATTACGTCATAAACATGACGGCATGAATGACTAGGGATAATCCGTCTTTAACCCATAATAGTTCGACACGTTATAGAAATCGTATGTCGTTACCACTTAATAAAGATTATGTTGAATATTTTGAAACTAATTTGACTGGGCACTATTGAAATCCCACTTTATATACGAATATCCGGTAATCAGAAGAGAATACTTGCTACGTCTTTAACAAGTTATTGTATATGGTCTGTATGTTTGAATCAAAGAATAGACCCGCCGCTAGAGACATGGGGTGACGCATGCTACTTGTGCCATCCACCTAAACAGTGTAATGGCACAATTTGGTGAAGTCATTTAAAAATGTGTGATTATTGAATGTCCATTTGGAGGCCAAGAGAAGATAATTTTCGAAAATCTACCACCGGATTTGCCGGCTCTCTTATCGCGCCGGTCATTACATTGGTAAACTTTCAAAAATAGTCGTCACATGGCATGCACATGGACATTCCCCAAGAGCGCTGTAGAGGTAAATTTTGGCCGGCTTCATCATGAAATGTTTAGAATAATGTTAATAATGCCTGTTAATATTGATTATTTCTCTATTATTTATATATACCATGACTTTCTCACTGCATCACCCTAAGCCTGTTCAGCCCCCATACGATCTCTAATATTTTTCGAGGCATTGAGCGAATATTAATAATGAATTTAATCTAGCGATGTATGGTATTCAAATGGGAGTTCCCACTCATCTACGCACCGCTTTATCATCGTTCAGATTTCCTGAGACAGTGACAGCAAGACAATATGATTATGCTGCAAAGCTAATACTCACATACATATAACACGTATTCTGGCATGTGCATGCCATCATGTTATAGAAGAATTGACGAGGTGAGTTATTTGAAAGAGACAGGTATACTGTTTGAAGCTGGACAGCTGCGCGCGTGTGTTCCCATTAACAGAAACTGACTATAGCAACACTCTACACATTATTATGTTTAATGTTTAATGTAGATGGAGACTGGAAGAAGGCCACACTCAAACAGAAAAAGGTTGACCTCGTCTGGCTTAGGATTGAATCAGTATCTATAGGTATGCTCCTAAAGATGATTATAAATAGCATTCCCTTGTGCCCGTAAGTATCAAAGAGGATACATAAATGTGTTCTATACTGAGCCTTGGGCGAGACTGTCGCGTTCATTCCTAATCAATGCCCTCTGAAGTATGCACTGGACGAGATTACATACGCGGCATTTCACGGTACTATATGGACATGGCAGTGGTATGATTTAAGTCATTGTACTTTGCATCGGAAAGGTGAGTATATAGTCATGTATATTGTTACCGTTACAGTAAGATCTGAAGAAGATTTCATCGACGTAAATGTATGCGTGATGTTAGTATCACTAGCTTATAGACTCGTGTTGAGGTTTTCCAATTTGTTCAACATAACATCACTATTCTGTGCGATATCTATGCATATTTTGTTACAGTTTGTCGCCAGATGAACTAACCCGTGTTTGCCCATGTATATATGGTGACGGTGATTGTTATCTCTGCTCATTCATATACTTGTCAATTCGTTTACTGTCCTTGCTCCCTATAGTGCTGCGTATATGGTCATGCTTTCCCCAACCATGTACGTTTGTACGAGTGTTGACGAATTCCATTCCGTCCATTCTTCTTGCGAGAGCACCAGCCAGACAATTTGACCATGCTGTAAACCTAATAACCACATACTTAACACTTTTGCTGTCCTTGTTCTTCACATTTTGTGATGTCCCGGCTCCCTCAACCAAGTACGAAAGATAGTGATGAACACTTGGAAGTCGTTCATTCGCCCTACTAGATCAACGAACAGACAGTTATGCTATAAACCTAATACTCATATACATAACACGTATTATAATGAGTGCATATAAGGTGGCTTATGTGATACTATCAATCCTGTATTTAATCGAGTCTGTCCTACTAATCACATTTACCTCTCCCCCTTCTCCTTGCCTAGACCGTGCGTATTTCCCGAGAGAGCACCATGCAGACAATGTGATTATACTGTAAACCTAATAGCCACGTATTCTGCTGAGAGCATATACGAGGGCTTATGTAATAATAGCAATACTACATTTAATCTAGTCTCTCTTACTAATCAGATTTACTCCTCTACTTCTCCTTGCTTAGCTCCAATCACCATCCATATTTCCTGAGAGAGTACCATGCAGACAAAGTGATAATGCCGTAAAGCGATTAATCATATTCATAACACTGATTTTACTGAGTGCATCAACGTGCGTTAGCTTGAACGTGTGCCGTATGTAAAGGGTGGGAGAGACTAGTGTTCATAGTGACCATGCACACCAAACAGAACAACAATATATACATATTATGCTCCTTGAAATTGATAAAGGAATATTGCAGCTACATTGGCTGGCTTAAAATCAAATCATCGCTGGTCTAATCCCCGAAGATGCTTATAAATATCACATTTATATTCTTGCTTATGTGTCACATTCTGCAAATCTGTACTCAATCAATACCTGAGCGAGTCATGATGAGTCTCTATAGATGCCCTTAGGCGTGTCATTGGGGGTGGTTACTTTGCTGTGTTTTCACCACAAAATGTCCGCATAGAAATAATACACCTATACCTGTTGTCAAACCCAGGCAAGTACAAATTGCCAACTGAAGAATGCTCTTGTGGGTTGTATGCATGGATTACCACCATGCGTGCCAGACGTTACTAACTGATGTTCCTGTATTCATATATCCACCTATTTCCAACGTCGTATTTTCGTACATCTCGAGGCTTCCAAAACAATATTGATTGTGTTGATTGTGGGTTTCTAAGTATTTTACACATTTTAAAATGTTATGAAAATTGGCAATGTGCCAAATACCACATGCAATTCGTTTGTCAATGAATGTGTATGGCGCAATCAATCCACACCACAACCTACATGTCTGCTGCATAAAACTATGTCCTCTGTTGCCAACTGCGAAAAAGCAGAGATTGGTGTGACGTAAGGCTTGCCACCTGTGAAAAATCAGAGATTAGTGTGGTCTGCGCATTGGCCACATTAATACATAGAACAGGGGCCTTATTCATAAAAGGTACGCACTGGTTAGCGAGCTCGAAAATGGCTCGCTAACAACGCGCAACTCTTTCTCCGGTATTCAAGAAGACCACGCTATTTTAGAGGGGACAAAAACTGTTACGCTAACTGACCATTTCTTTTGGCGGGAGCTATTATGAATCCCGCAAACAACGCTAAACAGTAAAACAATAGCATTACTACTCGCGGTGAATTAGGACAGTGGTAGGATATTTCGTGGCATGTGACATCGTCTAGCTATTTAGTAGGCCCAGCAGCAGCAGCAGCAGCAGCTGCTGCAGCAGCAGCAGCTGCTGCATCAGCAGCAGCAGCGGAGGTAGTGGCGGCAGTAGTAGTAGTAGTAGTAGTAGTGGTAGTAGTAGTAGTAGTAGTAGTAGCAGTAGCAGTAGCAGTAGCAGTAGCAGTAGCAGTAGCAGTAGCAGTAGCAGTAGCAGTAGCAGTAGCAGTAGCGGCAGCGGTAGTGGTAGAAGTAGCGGCGGCGGCGGCGACGACAGCAGTAGCAATTGCAGTGCAGCAGTAGTAATAGCAGCCTCAGCTCAAATTCAAGATCTAGTTATTTAATGCTAACTATGGATATCCTGTGGAAGTAAATAAGTAGGCAGTGTGTTATGACAGTGGAGGTACAATATATGCCATTAAATATACAACGCGCTATAAATATATAGATGCTTATATACCAATACTCATAAGTTCATATTAACCCTTCGAACCTTGCGTTCGCAAATAGCAACGTAACTGTGCAATGGTACATGTGAATGCATGGAAGAAGAATTGTCCATTTCAAATAGGGGCCCCTGAATTACAAATTAAAGGTGCATATTCATACCAGAATATCTGAAAATACAATTGTTAAAATTGTATATATTTAGAAGCTCAAAATGTGTTATGTAATGAAACGAAATAAATCTTAACATATGATGACTTCATTCCGTATAAACAATTATTGTATTATATGTGAATTTAAATTAGGCTCGGAGCTCTAATATAATCTCACACGTTAAAATTGTTGTATTAATAGGCCTATAGATATACCTAATGAAATCCATCGTCGTATGGTAAGATTTATTTCACATTATTACATCTAGTCACACAATTTAAATCTCTAAAAGTATACACTTTTTATTTTTATTTTTAGACATTCTGCTATGAATGTGTACCTTTAAATAAGCCTACAAAAAATTCTACGCTGCCAATCCTGCCTATAACGGACACTGTATAGTTTATTTAAACGTGATCACTAAAGACAGGTAGTAGGCCTACCATAATACAACTCATTTTCAAAAGTATGCCTAAATGGCTTTAAGACCACGTGGTGGCGATTGCTTAAGACATGTGGTCTTATGAATGACCACACATCTTAAAACATAGCCGTCATTTGGCGCAGGAGCAGGTGTCGATAACAGACAGGTTTAACTTGCAATGGCCTAGATTCCCTACGCATTCTCCGCCCAATAGTAGACGGGCGCGCAAATAGCGTGGACTTTGCGCTGAGTTTTATGAATGCAACGCGTCGCTAAACAGGCATGCTCGCAAGCTTCCCGCTAAACGCAAGCAAAGCAAACGCAACGCAATGTTTTGCGTATTCTTTATAAATAAGGCCCAGGTTGATAAATCAGCTATCACTTACTAATCATGACTGCCAACTCGAGTAAAAGCTTAAGACTCGCCAGGAAATTAATCAATCATATTTGCTAACAACACAACTGGTGTTCACATGCTGTACAAGTGATCATCTAACAGCCAGTTAGGCAGCGATCGAGGGTATACATTATCATATTAAGTGCACATAGTGAGTTGGTGTAAAGATGGTTTGCTATTAAAGGAAGAAAATAGCACGCCACTTCAGCAAAGTTTGATGGAATACAGATAAGTATTACCATGCAAAGTGGCATGTGTCAATCACTCATGTTAATGGATTTAATAATTCTCGGAGAGCGTTTATACACGCTGTTAAATGTAATATATCTGATGGCATTAGTGTGCTATTGACTTAATATAAGACCCATCTCTATGATGTCAAATTAGCGATTCACGCTCCCTCAAGGGACAATATACATGGTATTTATTTACGATCATAGCACCAGCATCTACTATCAAACATGGCTAATGATATATATTATGATCTTCAGGGACTTGGATAGAGAAAATAACAAGGTAGCCATATTTCTGATGGAGCATATCCTCTTCAGTGTTAATTTTACATAACATGTTTAGTTTCTAGATATTGATGCTCTGATTAATCCACAGAGGTTACCACACTGATGTAACATGTCTTTGTAATTACGAGCAGATGTTCCGCAATATATAATAGATTGTTTAATATAGAGCGCCATCAGTAAAACAAGCGTTATGTATGAGCATAATAGATTTACCCTTACTGGCCCCAATAAAAAAATCAATATCACCATCCAGCTGAAAGCCAAATAAAACAGTCCTATTTCAGTCAATGCAGTATATCGTTGCTACCGTTGAAGCACTGCATTATTGTAATGCATTCACATTAAACCAATGTAAATGTTACTTAATTGTAAAAGGGAGCCGATCTATAAGATGGTATTAATAATGCATTTAATCCTGAGTGGCTTGCTATTCATATACAATACCCAGACATTGTTATACGATTCCTTGGCACCGGTTATCGTCGTCCAGTTTTCCCACGAGCACGAGATACAGACAATGTGGTTATATTGTAAATCCTATTCACATATTACTACAGCTTATTGTTGTGCGGGCAAACATATGTCTACGCGTGTAGTAAGCTGTGGCAGAACATTGGCATAGACTCTGGAAATGGTGCTGCATCAATGGGTGGCTGTATGATTACAAATTACAGCACCGTCTTTTATAGCATACATTCCACTCCTCGTCGTTAAGAACAATACTTGTGGTATAGCATAGGAGGCATCCCAACAGAGACATGGTCACGTCATCTCCATGCAATATAAGTCCCTGAAGATGATAATAAATAGCAGTAGTAGTGCTCGTCATCAGATTGTGGCGCTATGCCTCTAGGTCAGATATAATGGATGCTGGAGGAGATTGCATCGATATATCACACTCTAATGGCCGGTGTTAGCTTAGAGCCAGTGACACATGATTACTATCTGCGGCAGTACACATACATGACTCTATACACGTTAGTCCAAAATCGTTGGCATCGTTCTATTAGCTTGAATGATTAGCACATGTCGCCATTCACGGACGTACATGTCCAAGCGTCATCCACCTTGCTGAGATGTGTGATATTTTAACTTTCTGGCCAACGCGTCTTTAAGTCAAATCACAATGCACGCTATTTTTACTTGCGTGCTTTGCTTACCCAATGCTCATGTGGTTACAGCTGTGGCTGAGGACCTCTTTTGTTGCTAGCATAAGGCATGTTTTGTGATCATTTCTATTACCAAAATAGGCCCGGCGAGTATCCATAACCTGGCTGATGCAAGCGATCACGAGGTGACCTTGCTGGTTACCGACAGGCGTGACGCTATTGCTGGATAGGCGTTGTTTTAAGAGGGAGAAGTGAGCTGACAACGATGACGAGCCCTTGCACACGTTCTCAGGAGACCCCATGCCATTACTAACACCAATTAAAAGAGCAGAAGTTGAGAAGGCACTTAAAGCCCTGAAAACTGGACGTGCACCAGGACCTGATGGCATGAGCAATGAACTATTCAAATAGTGACATTATCTCAAAACCGATCACGCACCTAATCAATTCAGCTTTTATGCACCACCTTCCCATCGACGCTGTAGGCCAAGGCACCCTTATCACACTACCCAAGCCCAAGAAGCCACCTGGGCGCCCAGCCAATCTGCGGCCAATTGTGCTCCTCGACAGCATACTGAAAATCCTATCCAATGTTACTCTATGCCGCACGTGAGACAAGATCGATTACTTCACCGGATCATGTCAAAGTGGCTTCAAACGTGGACGCAGCTGCGCAGACACTGTATGGGCTCAATGCATGCTCGTGTCGGTAGTCATGTCCAAACACTGGGACTTCCACAAAATGGGCATTGACATGTCACGAGTCTTCGACACAATTAAACACTCAAAGATCCTAGATGTACTACGCCTTGCCAGTTGCGATTAAGATGAGCTACGACTAATGAGACTACTGCTTGCAGATTCCAAGCTGATAGTACGAGTCAAGTCAGTGAAATCTGTGGAGTTTGAGACATCAATCGGCTCCCCGCAGGGAGATGGTTTATCTCCGGGGAGTTTCACCTGCTACCTTGCTGGCGCATTGAAATCTGTGCGGGAAAGTACCACAAGACCAACCCACACACACCTCCCACCCACCCACCCCACCCCACCAGTGTCAATACTTGGCATGCCGCTAGAGATGGAATATAGACGAGGAAATGAAACCCCTTGACGAACTTCTCCCTGTAGCGGCAAGCAAACTAAAAATTGAGAATCTCTTTATGAATGAATCCACATATACCTATCGACAAATGATGAAACTATAGAAAATGACGGCCTACTTCATGGCGACGAACCATGGAGAAAAGTAAAATCCGGGGCTCACTGATTTGCAGTACTGCTGACATTTTTGCACGCTGCGTCATGGGGAACATAGCTTTCCAGTCCTTCTGGAAGCTATGGATTCGCAGATCAAAGAAGCCCTTGATAAAGAGGCTACGTGTATACAATGCAACCTGCGTATCCTTGATGCTGTATAACTGTAACAGCTGGGCAGCTTCAAAGACAGCCCTAGACAAACTCGATGCCTACCACCGCAAATACCTATACACCATCACTGGACACCGATGGTCAGACAGCATACTTTCCAACGATGCACTATACAAGGTGTTTAATACGTCGCCGCTGTCTGTAATATTCGCCCAGCAAAGATGACCCATGTTTGGCCATATGCTAAGGATGCCAGAAGAGACACCAGCACAGAGAGCCTTGGAATTTCAGGAGAGGACGTCATTGCATAAATCTGCTAAGCGTGCTACGAGGTGACCTCAAGAAGGCAGGACTCGGTACACTCAAGTCAATAATGGACCTGGGGAAGCTAAGGACTTCGGCTGAGGACAAGACGCTGTGGGCAAAAGCGAAGAAGGACTGATTGCAGCTTTATGATGTTTCTACTACTACAGCCGCAAAATACAGTAATCATACATAAGTGAGCTGTAAGCAAACGAGTTATATACTAATTGACAAGGAATAATTTTGTGCTACATGACTACATAGCAGATGCTAGCACAAGAGACATGTCCTGTTTAGGGTAGCTTCATAAAAGCCGATCCTCTAACTAGCTTAGCTTTTCAGCCAGCTTTCAGAATATCTAAATGGCACGTATTACTAAGATCTACGGTCCTAAGTTATTCGGTCCCGGATACTAGTATAAATGCTATATTCATGAAGGTGTTTGAGACAAGAGAGTGCAATATTCAGTCATCATCTGAATGCCATAGACTACTAGGTATGCATTACGGTCTCGCCCTGATATTGAGAGACAGCTTCCACAGGTAATGAATTAATTTAAACTGGTGGGATTAGTTAAACATTATTAAGTGTTGTTTTTTATCCTTTAATGAATTATTTCCCCAAATTTCTAACTTAGATCGTTTTGGTTATTATGTCGCCATAGTTGAAGTCATATGTTAATTAAAACCACACTAGAAATAATGCGAGACTTCTAGTCGATGTATTAGAACATATCTCAGAATTTGCATACACAAATCTCGCAGCAGTACTGTAGCGATGTCATGACAATGTAAGACATATGCTGCGTGTGATGGTGTGAGGATGTACAGGCCCAATAATGCAGTCCAATGTCGTCTTTCACATCCTGGCCACTGGCAATAGCAATGCAGTATGGCTGCTAATATTAGGAGTATTACACTCACCACAATTACACCAGACATACAGATACACACACATTCTAATCACATATGTACGCATAGACGTAACCAAGCATGCGAACGCACACAAGCGTCTACCCTGGATTCCCAGAATCCTAATTGCAATGTAACTATACGGTTATTTAGCATGTCAAAGGTAATTTGACATTGGGTTGTAGCTGCCATGGGAACCAGCAACATGCAGTCAAATTAGTTTCAAAATATCCAAACTAATGTGTATCGCATTGTAAATTTAGACATACAAATGATCGAAAAATAATCGATTTTAAAGACGAATAACTAATAGCTTGTTATATAACCAAGTTCTCAGAAGTCCATGTTTTGAACATTGGCATGCCATATGACTGTAACTCAACATGCCTTGGAATATGATAATTTGACACATATGCAGATTAATAGGAACATTACTTGATAATAACGATTTCAAGCGCCATAGAACAGCATGCAATTCGCCGTCAAATACATGTATATGATGCAGAATAATTCACCAACAATCCATATCACAACCGTCGTGTGTCCCAAGACACTGTATTAATCTATGCTCGCTGTGATGATGAAATATATTTCTGATTCAAACTTTGTATGTGTGCAATGGTTGACAGAAGTGCTGGCTGGATAAAGAATCGGATATGCCTATAGTAATGATGTCATCTACCAGATGCCATCCCTCAATCATTTATCTATGATGTTGTTTCATCCCGATAATGTTATTGGCGATCTATATGTTACCAAAATTGAAAAACCAGAGATTGGCGTGATCTTAACGTTGTCCATATTCATACAGCTCGAATTATGAGCTCCAACACGAGCAAATTAACCATTCACTATGCTAACAATAAGTGGTTCCTGCTGTGCATGTGCTCATCTTAATGTCAGCTAAGCAGAGATCGAAAGAATACATTAATAGTGATTTGATTTAAATATGGTTTGCTATTAAAGTAAACAAATAACACTCCACTTCAGCACAGTTTGATGGAACGCAGATATGCAGAAATCATAACCATGTAGTGTGAGATGTGTCAATCACATAGGCTAAGCACTAATTACATAGGGATTCTGATGAAATTCGTGTAACTCTAAGCTAAGCCGCATCTCTACGGCGTCACGTTGTTGATTCAACCTCCCTCAGGGCATAATGCACAGTACATTTATTTATGGCCATATGACAAGCTTCTGGTGATAATCATGGCTAATGATATGTATTATCATCACCGCGGACAAGACATTTCCAGATTTTGATATGCCCCACCCATCTCTATCTATGCTCCGCCCACACATCGCTCGTGGTGGGATCTATCGATCTCTGAACTCACTGACTATCAATTTCCAGAAAATTCTGCATGACAGCTGTTGAATATTTTGAAACTAATTTGACTGGGTGCTGTTGCGGCCTGTGACAGCAACAGCGCGCAGTCAAATTAGTTTCAAAATATTCAACATGACGTTTATTCAATAGTAAAGACATACAATTCGTACAACGTGTCCGAATATTAAGCGTTTAAGACGGCCTATGTCGAATCATTCATGGCGCAATAATTTTGCCGTCATCATAGCACTTGGTTAATTATGACGTCATATCACGTCAGATGATCGATGGATAAACTGGTCTGGTGGCTGGGAGAGAGATCAGGACACGGTAGCCATATTTCTGCAGGATTATATCCTCTTCTGTATTAATCGTGCATAACAACGATGGCTGGCGTTTATTTTCTAAACACAATTGCTGTAATTTGTAGCTGTCATTAATAGAATAAGTGTTATGCATGCGCATCTTGGACTTACAATATAATCACATTTTCTGTATCTCTTACTCATGCGACATCACGATGGTGGCAGCAACTGACAATGAATCTTATAACGTGACATGGACCTTGCTTTTGAATAACAAGACATATTAGATTAGATTGAGTATTAATACCATCTCTTATATAGATCAAATTCGCTATCAGATGAAACTTACACCAGGTTAAAGGCTTACTATAAACTTTTCACGAACTATAGAGGGGTATATTTATAGCTATGCCACGAAAACTTCTAGATAAACCCTGCCAATGTTTTTTTTAGAATTAACACATCGAACCCTCAATTCCTATAGTATAAATTCAAATTTAAAGATACAGGTAAGCTGTTGAATATTTTAAGCTGTTTCTGCCTATGCCTGGCTACGCGGTGTTTATTATATTGCAAATTAATCAAAAACATTCAAATCAGACACGTCCGTGACGGACTATTCCCAACTTCCTGACAGACGTGCCAGCTTACAAGTACAGATTTGGTCATGCCATCATATACTTGAGTGCCGGATCAAGTCCCACATTGAGTGAAATCAGTGGGACAACTATACAGTTAGTATTGTGTTGTGTTGCAAGCAAATGAACATGCACGGACAATAATCCCAATGATATAAATTTGAGAGTATTGATACAGATCTAGTAGACATTGCATACTATTGTTTGCGGAGGCAAATGATGATGATGATGCGTATCTAAATCAATATAGCATCTACGGCAGCACCAGCTTCTCCAACAAAATAAATAAAATTTTCCGAAAACGTCAAGCAACCTCTTGCACTTTGGCTTGTCACAATACAGAGATAATGTGCAGCCTAAGTAAGAGAAGTAGGCTGTTTAAACACAAACAACTAGAGTAAGTAACTCGCAGGCAAATATTCTTCTGATGACAGGTTGCTCAATGGAAATAGCTCTTAGGAAGATGTTCATGTAGTCGGTGCTGACCTGACACAGCTCAATGGTTCATTAAAGATGATCAGAGCAGTGCGGACTGTAAGTTGTACCAGGTTGAATCACATCATAGGCTCGTCGGCCTGACGGAGGATGTTCAATCTTAGTTGTTTTTGTCGGTAACTGCCCTGCTGGTGCGTACGTACATTTGATACAACACAATGATAGCTCTCTTAATTAGTCAGTCAGTTAGGAAACAGCGTCAAGTCGCGTGAGTCTTTTCTCAATATAACCCAAGAATAGGATAGTATCCGAAATCTAACAATTTATGATCCTATGACGACCTGAAAGAACAAAAATAGAGAAAACCGCGGACATTTTATCGGATGGAGATTTACGCATAAAAACAGAGGACATGTCGAGGAAGATACGAATATGTGGTGACCCGTATGAGCAGAGGTTAATTAGTTAATGTGGAAAGAAATTATAGATTATAATGTGGAAATTAATGATGTTTTATACACAACTTAGGGATCATGCTGTGGATCTGTGGCCAGATGAAGCTGGAAACGTACAAGGGACTACGATGATGGCAGATAAAGTTGGACATGAACAAGAGACTACGATGGTGGCAGATGAAGTTGGAAACGAACAGGAGACTACGAAGGTTGGACATGAAGTTGGAAACGAACAGGAGACTACGATTGTGACAGATGAAGTTGGAAACGAACAGGGGACTATGACGGTGACAGATGAAGTTGGAAACGAACAGGAGACTACGATGGTGACAGAGGAAGTTGGAAACGAACAAGGGACTACGGTGGTGGCAGATGAAGTTGGAAACGAACAAGGGACTACGATGGTGGCAGATGAAGTAGGAAACGAACAAGGGACTACGATGGTGGCAGATGAAGTTGGAAACGAACAGGGGACTACGATGGTGGCAGATGAAGTTGGAAACGAACAGGAGAGTACGATGGTGGCAGATGAAGTTGGAAACGAACAGGAGACTACGATGGTGGCAGATGAAGTTGGAAACGAACAAGGGACTACGATGGTGACAGATGAAGTTGGAAACGAACAGGAGACTACGATGGTGACAGATGAAGTTGGAAACGAAGAACGGACTACGATGGTGGCAGGTGAAGTTGGAAACGAACAAGGGACTACGATGGTGACAGATGAAGTTGGAAACGAACAACTGACTACGATGGTGACAGATGAAGTTGGAAACGAACAGGAGACTACGATGGTGACAGATGAAGTAGGAAACGAACAGGGGACTACGATGGTGACAGATGAAGTTGGAAACGAACAGGAGACTACGATGGTGACCGATGAAGTTGGAAACGAACAAGGGACTACGATGGTGGCCGATGAAGTTTGAAACGAACAAGGGACTACGATGGTGGCAGATGAAGTTGGAAACGAACAGGAGACTACGATGGTGACAGATGAAGTTGGAAACGAACAAGGGACAACGATGGTGACAGATGAAGTTGGAAACGAACAGGAGACTACGATGGTGGCAGATGGAGTTGGAAACGAACAGGAGACTACGATGGTGGCAGATGAAGTTGGAAACGAACAGGAGACTACGATCGTGGCAGATGAAGTTGGAAACGAACAAGGGACTACGATGGTGACAGATGAAGTTGGAAACGAACAACGGACTACGATGGCGGCAGATGAAGTTGGAAACGAACAAGATATTACGATGGTGGCAGATGGAATTGGAAACGAACAGGAGACTACGATGGTGGCAGATGAAGTTGGAAACGAACAGGAGACTACGTTGGTGGCAGATGAAGTTGGAAACGAACAAGGGACTACGATGGTGGCAGATGAAGTTGGAAACGAACAGGAGACTACGATGGTGGCAGATGAAGTTGGAAACGAACAGGAGACTACGATGGTGGCAGATGAAGTTGGAAACGAACAGGAGACTACGATGGTGGCAGATGAAGTTGGAAACGAACAAGAGACTACGATGGTGACAGATGAAGTTGGAAACGAACAACGGACTACGATGGTGGCACATGAAGTTGGAAATGAACAAGGGACTACGATGGTGGCAGATGAAGTTGGAAATGAACAAGGGACTACGAGAGTGTATGAATTCCCAAAACCACAGAGATGACTTCGTTGTAAGAAGTCGTATTGGGGTGGCCCATGATTTATAATCTACTCGTTCACGATTAATCTTGTGTCACGTGAAGACACACATTTATCCCATGACATTTTCTTCTTCAGTTTCTAGGTATCATGCAGATTATTCCGTCCGTTTCTGTTGACAGGATCTTATTCCAGACCAATTCCGCTCAGTTAAATGTCATTATCTCCTCAAGGATGTACGAGAAATATCCCAAATTACGCATGACTGCTCTCACACTAGAATCAAATTGCATTTAGACATAGCTATATGTCATGACGCACATACGCATTAACCCTTTAATTAGTCAATTTGATCAGTTAAGACACACAATATCTGCTCATGGACCATCCATTAACAGGCCAAGAGAAGACTAGGTTTGAAATTGTACACACTAAATTATAAAGCCATGTTTCTCATTATCACTATAATCTTAATTAGTTTACTACACATAATTTGATGGAGAAGAATCAATATCAAGTTGTTCACAGTTCACTGGATTGAAGCAAGCGTCACGACTGTGACATATACATATGTCGCTGTACTCCAGATTATTGTTTTCTAGCATATGTATGCCTGGCATTTTCGAAGATATGCGAAAGCAACGCACCAACTCATTACACGATACAGGTGTGCCATCCTGACTCATAAATGGTGGCTTTGGTTCACTATCAAGTCTCTTCATCCATTGTTAGCATCTGATGATAATGCTATTATATGGGTGCTTCCACACAGCGGCATGGAGGCTACCACTGAAACCCATCATTTGTCGGTGACCAGTCCTGGTTTATTTCTGGGAGAACATGTGCTAGCGTAATTCATTTATATTCGAAGATATATGTGTGTTGTACAAATAGACTGCATGTCTACTTTCATAGTGTGTAAATAAGGCCAATGCAGTCACTCTCTCATGTCTACACGATGCAGTCATTGTATCACAACCAGAAATTGCACGCACACTGGCAGACTTTGGCATTTTAGTGTACCCACTATTCTCTGCACTGGGGTGAGCCATGTTTGCTGACAGATACCCAAGCTTCATCAGATGCATAAGATGCAAAGTATTTAATCAACACCAGGAACAAGAAGCCTGATGACAATATTTGCCACATTCACATTATGTAGAATAATTTTGTTGTCAGCCTACTTATTATAGAGAATGAATAGAGAAAAGATGTACACAATTTCTGATCTCCATATTCAGCTCTTTAGTTGCATTGCCTTCAATCCTCATCCATTTCGCTAACAATTTAAAAAACTCTATGCAAATTCTTTTATGATGCGGCACTTCTCTCTAAATCATCTCATTATGTAAATGTTCATCAACATTCTAAATACTGTAATCATTAGTTTAAGTAATGAGCTATATGCTAATAATGGCCTTCCATACTAATGTGGCTGTCGCGTAACCGAGAATACGATATATGTACTCTGTTTTATGGTGCAAAGAAAACAATCTTCAGATTCGGAATCCAGGATTAATTTAGGATTAATCAGCTATTTAACTGTATTTCACCGCCGCCTGTTTTGTGTGAGCATGTTTGAGTAGAAGATCTTCCAGTTGAAGTTTATGTGGGTATCCTTCAACATTTTTCATGCGTTAATAACACATACAATAAATCCCGATAAGCAGGCACATTCAGTTCTGAGAAAAACAGTACGGAATAAAAGAGAGTTAACCCGGAGATACCTGAAAATCCCTCTCAAATTCAAGGTAACTCTATCATTAAGTTGTTGGATGTTTTGAAACTAATTTAACATGAATATGTTGCTAACATAGGTAAAATTAGAATCAAATATTCAACAGAATATTTATTAGATTGCAACCGAGGTTTTAAATTCGGCCATTCCCCTTCCAAGTGCTAAACATGCACTGAACTAATTCACTGACAAAGCATTTGATGGGAATCCATATAATGTGGGCATACACGGAATCATGCTAACTGTCCGGCTATACACGGAACCGTGCTAACTGCCTGGGCATACACATAATTATGTTAATTGTCTGGTTAAACATGGAATCATGCTAAATGTCTAGGCATACATGTAATCATGCTAACTGTCTGGGCATACACGGAATCATGCTAACTGTCTGGGCATAGACCGAATCATGCTAACTATATGGGCATACATGGAATTAAACGGAATGTCTAGCCATATACGGAATCCTGCTAAATGTATAGGCATACATGGAATCCTGCTAACTGTCTGGGCATACACGGTATCATGCTAACTGTATGGGCATACACGGAATCATGCTAAATGTATTGACATATATGGAATCATGCTAACTCTCTGGGCACACACGGACTCATACTAATTGTCTAGGCATACACGGACTCATACTAATTGTCTGGATATACACGGAATCATGCTAACTGTCTAACATGAAAAGAGCAGATAATTCTTGACTGTAGCATGGGTATCGTCCGAAATTCATAAAATAAAATAAATACTCAAACAAAAACAGATAGCTGTCAAGCACCGCTTCATCGGCCAATGGCAATGCATTGTGGAAGCAACTTTCATTCAACAATTACGCGTGAATAGTGGTGATGTCAGGTTTGTTTTCAGAAAACTGGAACTCGTTGTTAGTCAGGTGACGGATGTTAAAACCACATAAGTGGGACCAACATCACCAGTAACCGATATGCTAACATTGATTTTAATGTGTACATATTGTGGGAATAATCTATGTAATCTTAGAGGTGAGGAAATGAAGGAACTTTTCCTGAGTGGTAGATAATAGCATTTATTTGCTGCCAAATGTTGATGTTAAATTTAGTCTAGAGTTGCTGGAAATCAAAATACAACTTGAAAGCATGTACTTAGGTGTTGATGCACCAATGTCTCATTGTTTTAAATTCATATTACTGGCATTTATAGAGCTTTCGCTGGGTTATTTTTAAATAAATAGGATCGTGATTTAGTTGTAACATTTAAAGTATTGAGAAACCTGTAAATGATCGGATAGATTAAGCGACCAACAAACCAGCAGGCTAACCATAGACAGACAGACAGTCCAACTTTTACTAGTTGTGAGTTGCAATGGAAACTCTTGCAAGACTGCCATGCACTAATGTGTAATGGGCCTTTCCAGTTTTAGCTAAGCCCCGTCCATCTCTAGCCAAGCTCCACCCACACCACGTTGATATTGGGATCGATCGATCTCTGAACAAAAACATACAAATCGTACAACTTGTCGGAAAAATTCGGGTTAAAACCAGGCTTAGTCGAAGTCGTGTAGTTGATTATGACATAATATGATTGCGTGAGGACTCGGATTCATGAATTATGGAAACATTATCATTTACCATATTGCTTTGACTTTTATACAGAATTATTAGGAGCAATCTAATAGATCCATTTCTAGCTATGTTCCTCCCAAACGTGGTATGTACTTTGGGATCGATGTATATACTTTCAACGATGACTAGCCAGCATCAGATTTTCAACGTAACTATACAGGTAAACTGTTGAATATTTTGAAACTGATTTGACTGGCCACTGTTGCTGCCACAGCACCCAGTCAAATTGCGTTCAACATGTTCAACAGTATTAATTAAATAGCAAAGCCATCAAAGACATACCATTCATACACCTGACTGATTATTGAAAGTGTTCATGATAGAGCTAGATAGGCTATTCATTTCACACTTATAATTGTGGGTTCATCGTACATGTGATGTTATTGCATATGACGTCATATAACTGAATAATTGATCCATTGCGGGTTCCAGCTAATTCCAGATATTTACGTCATTGTTGTTAAGGTGTTAATCAAATTAAGATTATGTTCCCTTCAAAAGTACTAAGTTTACTCTGATAGTGGATGGCTTATAATGGTCAGAGAACGGACAAGGCTGATGTCAAATGTAAACTTTGGGAATAACAATAATTGATCCATGTGGTTCTTCTTAAAATATTGCTCAGATTATTTAACTGCCATTCATGCTTAGTAGATATAAGTGAAATTAGATAGATAATATAAGCATGCATTTTAGACAGATTATTAAATCTGATGCTCATTCTGAGGATTGTTGTGCACACAGATGTTCCACCATTATCAAGATTACAACATTACGCGTCACAATACACGTTAGAAATTAATACACTATAATTAACCCTATCTACAATAAAATGATGATCGTGAGTTTTAAATGCAGACACCCAATGCCACCAAAATTTCAACGTGAAACGCAAAGCGTTTAAATTGCAATACCGTAAACAATACTTATTTACATAAGACATACTTATCTTTAAGTGGCATGTTATCAGATTTAACTAAGCATAAGTTAGCGTATACTGTGTGTCGACATGTAATACATTTTTAGCCACCAGCATTAAAATTGGCATCAAGATAAATACAACAGAAATCGAACAATGCCATCCGATGATTCAAAATGTGTAGTTTGATATAATAACTCCAAATGCCATTAGAAAAAAAGGTGTAAATCGAAATAAAATAGGAAATGGCATAGATAATACTGGATTATATTATAGAAAATGTGTTACTGGCGCCGTTTCACAAAGAAACCGCAATTATCAGTTATGCCGATGCTCGAGAATACAAGGCATAGAGCATTCATCGAGATTGCAGATTTGTGTGGTCCCATTTAAAATGCATGGTAGTGTTGCTACGATTGGTAGTTATAGACTTATGGAGTATGAGTGCGATAGATTGAACTATGGAAACATGATATCAGTGTAGGATTGGAAAGCATTCTAGACTCATCGTTTAGGTTTTAGAAATGTTGTGTTACGTCGTTAACACTGATCGGTATATCGTCTGCATTGATATATATGCTGGCGAGCTCAGGCAAGCATGGCTCTGATTCGTTCAGTTCCAAGATAGAAACCACTCAGACAAGGACGAAAGTTTGTCTCTTGCTAATGGGAAAACGTATAATTGTGTGCACTTTCTCTAGAGCTACCGCCAGTAAGAGTATGGAACACACTGTTTCCATCGATTATCAATTACTCCTCTAGCATAATAACGCTGGTGACATTTAGAATGATAATACACAGCAACCACTTATTCTCGCAACACCCAACGATCTCATATCATAGCAGCGGAAATTATGAACATCGTTTCTTCAAAAGTCCTGCAGAAATACCTTGGCATTGTGTTTTCAAAAAGCCTACAGTTATACCGTGTAGTAGTGACACTGAAAGCAATCCAAATTTTCATCGTAAAAATAGGAAATTATTGTGTGTGTGTGTGTGTGTGTGTGTGTGTGTGTGTGTGTGTGTGTGTGTGTGTGTGTGTGTGTGTGTGTGTCTGGTTAAAATGTTGTAAGCCAAATCACTATCACTAGTGAACTGGAAGCTGACATTGATTCTATGTTTTTACTATTGATGAGTGAGTGAGATGTATCATCATAATCTAGAGAATGACAATGATGTCAAACCACATCAGCAAAATCATAATTATGAATTATCTCAACATTGCTACTGATGTAATTCGTCGCAATGCTGTTCTTCTTGCCAGTTAGCGTGCCCCTCTCCATGGCATAGGTGTGTGAAGGGTGGAGGAAGATATAATTCAAGCATACCTCTTTGATAATTTTCGGTTCGATTATGTAAACTTTATTAAAAAGCAACTCATCCATCATGCATTTGTAATTATGGCAATGCCATTGGTGATCGAACTATTGTTAGCGGCCTGCGTGGTTTTATGGAACTGGATAATCAGTCTTACACATGCCTTCTGGTTCAATCAAAATTATTTTATTCATACAAATATTTGAGCATGAAATATGTACAGAGCAATGCTCATCATCTAGCAATTGATCAACTCACACTCTGAGCTGTCACCCGGTGGTCACAGTACATCCTAGCCTGTTCGATGCATAGTCTTGATGTTGACTGGCATAGTACGTGTATGAAAAAGTGCATTTGATGATTTATGTGAGCTTATTCTTCTTGAACAATTTAAACAGAAGCTTGATTGTCATCAAATGGTTCACTGAAATAATTCAGGAAATGTATAAACGTTAGATAAGGCAGCGCTAATTGCTGATAAACACTATCTTGACAATAATGTTCTACAAGCTAGCCGTGATGCAAATAACGAAACAAAAAGATCAAACGACATGGGTTATAATACTAAGCATAATGTAAATCGAGGAGGATGGCATTCAGACTCAAAGCCAAATTTAGGACCTGGAGTAATACAGGCGAAGTGCCTTATTGCCACCACTTTAAGGTCAAGGGTCATACAACAAATGCATGTTGGAAGAAGCTTGATAATGCTAGGCCAAATGCTGTAACTAGCAACAATGAGACATCTGACTCACAAGAATGATGTGAGGACAAAATCATTTCACCTGACCACCCGAATGTGGATGTAAATTATTTGCCTTTCCATTCTATAGGCGTGGTTAGTTTAACTTTACATAATTTAGAACCGAAACCTTTAGTGATATTAAGAGATACGGGGGCCAGCCTACCCCGTATACGTCCCTTCTCTGGCCTGTCATATACAGGAATAGATGTTTGAATAATTGGAGTTAGCATGGCATATGTTAACATACAACTACACCACGTTAATCTGCCATCAAACCTTGTATCAGACATTGTGTCAATAGGGATGACAGATATATTGCCCATTCAAGGCATCTGCCTTCTACTATGGAACGATTTGTCAAAAGAGAGAGTCGAAGGTGGCTGTAAGACATTGATTCCGGATGACTCTTACCAGGGAATAGCAAAACTGCCAAACGTTACTATACCAATCGAGCGATTGGTGGATACTCTTGGCATGGATCTCAATGTATGCAGCATTCTAATGGGCAGCTACACACGAGAGGATGTCTCATTTTTGTATCGTGCATTTGCTGTGACAGGTGTACAGATGTTACAGAGATGCATAGAGTGTCACATCCACGACTTAAATTCTAGTAGGGAGGGCCACAAGCCTCAATTATATACATTTTCTTATGACGTTCCAGAATTGGAGGTCAACTCCAGCAAATTAGTCCATCAGCAATTAGCAGACCCTGCACTCCAAGCATTATCTCCTTTTGCCACTAATGATCAAGACAAGGATATCTTGCGTATTTGCTACTATATGGAAAATGGGGTTATTATGCATAAATATAAACCATGACATGCGCAGATAGATGACACATGTTCAATAATAAACCAAATAGTACTCCCAAAACCATATAGGCATTCTGTTCTGGAGTGTGCTCACAGTAAGCCGGCTGTGGACACTTTGGTAGGAAGAAAACAACTTCCATTATAATGAGACTTTTACTGGCCAGGAATTATTAAAGATATAACTAATTCCTGTAAATCCTGTCACACATGCCAGATAGTAGGCAAGCTAAACCAGAACATCCCACCTGCGCCATTGATTCTTATCCACGCATTCAAAGAACCTTTTAAAAAGGTAATTTTGGATTGCATAGGACTTTTGAAATTAACCACTGAAATAGTTCACTACAGGATTAATTTGAAGGACCTTACGGCATTGTTTATCATGATGAAGAGGCTAACTATGTTCTCAAAACACCAGGTATGCATACGCCAACACAAATTTGCCATATCAATATGCTTAGGAGCTATGTGGCGAGAGATCCTACCGACAAGATTGAATCAGTTGATGTTATGCAGATTAATCTTAAAGTAGTTAATTTAAATCAGCCAAACTCTATTGATCGCTGTGATCTAACAACCAAGATCATTGAATCTTAGCTTGATAATGGGAAGGCCCGTAAGACATTACCTAATTCATTGAATTACCTCTCAATGTCCCAAAAATCTAATACCATTACCTTAATTAATGAATTTAAATGTCTATTTCTTGGCACTCCAACTGAAACTGATATTATTGACAATGATATTGAAGTAGTTGAAGACATTAGACCTATTAAACAGGCTCCGTATAAACCAGTCCCATCAAGTTGGAAGCTATGAAGAAGGAGAAAAGACTACATGTTACATGATACTATTATCCAATTTGTAGTACTTGGAGTTCTCCATGTTTATTAGTCCCTAAGCCAGATGGGAGTTTCTGATTTGCTACTGATTATAGAAAAGTTAATTTCTATAGTAAATCGGCTCTAACACCAAGCGCAAAAGAGATTTCAGCATTCGCCACACACGTAGCTATATACCAATACAAAATAATGGCCTTTGGATTAAAAAATTCAGGACCCACCTTTCAGCGTTTAATGAATGCAATTGTATCTGATATACCAAACTGTGAGGCTTACATTGATGATGTAGCCATACATTCAGAGAGTTGGGATGAGCATATTCTAGCTATACGCCAATGTTTGGATACGTTGAAATCAGCTAAGCTAATCATCAACCCAGTTAAATATGAAATCGCTAAGGCCGCTGTCACCCACGTAGACCACAAAGTGTGCCAAAGAAGGATACGTCCAGCGTTAGCCAAAGTTGAGGCAATATTTGCGTGTCCACCTCTGAAAACCAAAAAAGAACTCATACAGTTTTTAGGAATGACTGGTTTTTTAAGGAAATTTTGCAAGAATTTTTCTACTCTTGCTGTACATTTAACTGGTTTACTGAAGAAGCGAATGCCTTTCATTTGGTCTCCTGCTTATCAAGATGTGTTTTATAAAATAAGAGCGATTTTATATTCAAAACCAGTTTTACAAGGACCCAATTTCAACAAGCCCATGAAACTGGTGATTGATGTGAGTGACCATGGAGCTGGTGCGGTACTGATGCAGGAAGGTGTGCAGAACAGTGACCACACAGTCTGCTACCTTTCACGTAAATTCGGCAAACATGAATTGCACTATTCCACCATAGAAAAAGAAACGTTGTCATTATTAATCGCTTTACACTATTTTGATGTGTATCTCAGTACAACTGCATATCCCATCGAAGTTTTCACTGATCATAACCCTCTGACATTCCTACATCGTATGTCAGGGAAGAGTCAGAGATTACTTTGTTGGAGTTTAGCTATACAACCCTATGATCTGGTCATTAAACATATTAAAGGTCGTGATAATGTCCTGGCGGATGCCCTTTCCAGAGAATTTTAAAGATACTGCCGTAATTTACATTTCAATTGTCTAAGACTAAATTTACACTAACTTCAACAATAAGCTGTTTTGCATAACGTCCAGATAGATATCCAGATGATGACAAAGCATGGTTGAAGGAATTCTGTATCTTCTTGGCTATGTGAGTGACGCTGTATATAAAACCGTAACAGTGTTTCATATATCTAGTTTGGTATGGGATCTTATGGCATTTTGATTATTGATCTCTCAGAAAATTGTTAGTATGATATTTAGGTATAAACATTTGACTAACTCTGGCATTCATGTAATTTGTAAATACAGACAGTTGATTTGATATATATATATATATATATATATATATATATATATATATATATATATATATATATATATATATATATATATATATATATATAACCGAGTAAATGTGATTTTCAGTTAATAGTTCAACATAGTTCAACATTGCCTTAAAGATTGCCATAGTACAATCTAATCACTCTAATGTATGTATTTCATGTATAGTTGACCTAATTTATATATATATATATATTATTTGTTTTAGCTAATCTCCTGATTTATTACTTGGTATAGTTTTGGTCACCTAATACGCAACCATTAAGTTTTTTTGAGGGAGGGGGCTGTGAGGAGATGCCACCTGTCTTTGGAATCGTGTGATTCAAAAGTCATGTGGGAGCAGTACATGCAGGTGTATGGGCATATAGATACATGTGGGTTGGATTGTAAGGTGGTTAAGGTGAGGGTATCAGAGATTCAGTATCTGAATTGAACACTAACATACACTCTAGCCCATCATTCAATGTATCTCACTGAACAATGTAGTTATTGAAATATCATATATTTGCTTCACACACCTCCCCTCCAATCCTCCATCTCTCATCTACTTGTCTCATTTATGATCATTTAGGTAGGCTTACGCTTTGGCGCATCGCACATTTCCATTAGGATAGTTCAGGGGCCATGGCAAGAAAACAATGAATAGAATGGAAATGAGATTTTGTGAAATGAGATTTTATAATAATCAGATTATAAATATAAACCATTCAACATTTTATTATCTATTTGATGCGGTCAGTTTTATACATGTGGATTAAAAAAAATATCAAATCAGTTTCCAATGTTTTAACCCCTTTAACCTCGCTAATGCGATTCTAGATAGCTTACTCAGTCATGTGACTGGACTCACTTGAGGCTTTTCCATGGTTCATACCTCAGTCAGGCCGGTGTCATCTAAAAGGCAGACACAAGATCCGTAATGGATAATGTTTGAAATCCGAAGAAGACTCACTTGTAAATAATGTACAGACGTTGAAATCATGAAGCGAGAATGGGAGAGCGACAGTTAATGTCAGTTATGTGAAGATTGTCTCATTTCATTGTCATCACCATTATCGTCTTCCTCGTCATCTTGTTCATCAACTTCATTATCAATGTTGGAATCGCCAATTAAAATTGTAACCATGTCTGGTACCGCGAGTACATTAACTGTGTGGCACAGAAGTTTAGCCATGGTACGAAGGTTACCAATCTTAATTGTATATATATTTATTCATATGACCTATCAGAGTAATATTTATAGATTTATTAAAGCTATATCTATCGGCCCATAGTCGTTTAATAATTTTCATTGAGAATATCTGATGTCTATGATTTGAATATTTTCAACAAGTTTATTATTAATAATCAAATTTCTAATGACCGATTCAGTCTTTCATCATATGTAAAATGCTAATAACTGAATAATTCATTCCATTGAATTTAGTTATTCGCATTACCATTCCTTCAGTCAATAATCATTAAATGTTGTCGTGCGAATGTTAGAATAGAAAGAATGTTAATTTGTTTTTGTGTTTTGTTTCTTTTAATGCATTGGTTGTTAAGATTTCTTCTGAGATGAAAATTCACCTGTTTGGATGTGGATCCCTGTAAAAGTAAATTATATTCTGATTTCGACCTCACTACTAATCTTCTAAAGAATAAATCTTGTTGAATATTTGGAAACTAATATCTAAGGAATGCTGGTAGATTATGAGAAACAAAATCAATTAGGGTTTATCCTTTTATAGAAGGAAAAGGTTTGGTTTTCTGTATCCATTTAGCAATTATTTTACAAATATAGAATAAATTTGGTTTGATGAATTCACATGGGAATTATTTCTTAATAATGATAGTGGGCTAAAATTCCCCCACTATATTTCTAAATCTCATTCCCTAGAATGTGTGTCAAACTTAACCATTTCACCACTGTTGGATTAATAAGGTATTTGTTCTTTTATTTTCTCTTCCTGCACTTCACCCATGGCTCTAATTTCACCATCATAACACGTTTTAGATGCTGTGGTATTAAGATTATAGTGCAAGAGGTAAAAGTGTTTACCGTAATTAGTTGTTCAGTTTCCCCTCATCCTCTAGACTTCAAGCCAAACAACAAAAATTAAGATTTGTCAAAGACTAAGTCATGATACCTGAAGTGTCATTCTGTCACATTTGCAAAATGTATTATTTAGATCCATAATTATTCATACATATTCCTATTCTTGTAATTTCCCCTTAATAGAGTGGAGAAACATATTGACTATCTGAGCAAATTCAATACGCATTGTTGTGTATTTTGAACACAGAGAACATCCATGCTGTATGGCAGTTAACAAGAGTGCCAACTGTTACACATCAGGGCGTCTTACTATAATATCAAAACTGATTCTTCCTAATTGTATACATCTGCTGGGAAACTGCCATCTATCTGCATTGTGGGCAAATTGGTGGATCATTGTACATAGGAGAAACAATCTTATTGAACCATAATCAGTTGACCCTGAATGCTTTACCACATTGCCATTGAAAAGCATTAAGCTATACTCTGTCTGTGATGATCACACTTTTAAATGCTTGTCTGGCAAATATGCATAGATGTAATTTATTTTTCTTTGATATTGATATTCATAAATAAATGTTCTTGACTGTTGATGAAGAAATGTGATTTCTAGTGAATATATAATATATGGTATCATCATCTGTGAAAAACATGTTGCCAATAGAGGGATCCATTTCAAGATATGATTCACCCATTTCTGGTTAAGCTCCTCCCTAGCTTTGAATGTGTTGGGATCGATTTATATACATTGACATCTGAATTTTATGCTGTTGAATATTTTTACTAATATGGCTGGGTGCTGTTGATGCCTATCACAACGGGGGCTGCAACAGCGCCCAGTCGTATTCGTGTCAACATATTAAACACAATATTTAATAAATAGTGTAAATTCATAGGACCACCAACATTGGACCCCAAACTGATTTACACCACTGCCAATAATATACAATAAGTTACTATCTGCCTTAGCTGATCACACTATTTCTTAAGCAATATATAGTTCTAATTAATCTTTCTTGTATAGTAATTCTAGTAAATATTGTCGTGTCTTATTGGGGAAGAAGGTGATTTCTAGTGATTGTATAATATATGTTATCAACAGTGATGTTAAAACTATGCCGTCAATTACACGTAAAACCTTTTCAAGAATCTGTTCTTTACATGTCCTAAATTAATTTATAAACACACGCGCACTCCAGTGGAAATGTGTTGATCTTAATGTGTTCATCATATTCTGAAAACACATCTCACCTTCACTAATATTTTAATATATGTCCTCCTGTGCTAGCAATCCAGTTGCCAATGTCAAGTTGATAATAAAATCATATGTGTAACATGAGCTGCTTAGGTTAGAGTGTAAGGACTTGCCAACTGCACAATAGCAAACACCTATGAATAGACAACACATTTATGCCATAATAAATACACAACAATTTAATAATCACCTTAGTTTGGCCTACAATGATACACTGAACTGAGTTCAGTAAGGGGCTAAGGTAGATATTTAAAAAAATTAAGCTTGCCTCTTTTCCAGATAAGCACAGTTTGTCAACTGTTCACCTATTCCATCTTTTACTCCTTCCGTGACAGATACAGCCGCTTAAGACCAGAACTTGTCTTAAAGTAACAAAGGACAAATTAATTAAATTTACTTGATATTTCACTATTTCAAAAAGGCAAATGCAATGCAATCAAAATCAATCTGTACTCCAGATTAATTTAGGTCAGGCATACATGTTATGTAAGTGGAAATATTTAGTCAACCTTTAATGTGTGTGGGAGTTGAGAATGCATTGTCAGAAGGTTTGGATATAATTCTGAAAATAGGGGCAAAGGGAAATCATATCAGACATCATAACTCTATCAATTTACATGTGTCATTACGCTGTTGATGTATTCCTTGGGACATTCACGAATGCAGATTTCACATAAAAGTGTGCTATTCTCAGAGGAATTGTTAACAATTTGACTCTGAACGACCAGAAATGAAAGATAACTTTCCAATTTGATATATGTTATGTTTGATATTTGTGATTTGTGACTGCGATCCCCTGCTCTGTGGCAAAGGGGTCTTTTCAAATTAGGTGCATACTCATCTATAGATTGCCATTGTTGTCGCATTACATTATTTCAGTGGTAGAAAAAAGTAAGTGTTAGGTTTGTAATTCAGAATAATGCTTCTCGTTTATACGCTAACTTGCTAAATAACATATACGAAGAAGGGACGCCTAAAATATAAAGGGAATCCCAGTCTTATTAGTCTTTCATGGCACTCCCAGGCACTGACATTTAGCAGGAAAGCAGATTACATCACTCAGCAAATAAACACAAATAGGGGAAGTGACAGGAATCTTTTGTCGGAAAATTGTAACTCGATGTTTCAGCATTTCCTCAAATATTCAAATGCCACCAAACAAATATGCTCACCACAGATCTAAAGCTTTCTCTAGATTGATCTGAACTGTTAATTAAGCATTCTCTCATTGCCCAACGTCACTTAAACTGACAGTATTATACGTTGTCACAATGACATATGTTTCACTTGTACGAGCAATGGCGTACTAATCAGCCACACTTTGGAAACATTTTTATATAATACATCATATCTTGCTCCAAGATCAAACGCATCAGATTTATATTTTCGTTTTTTGCCATTACGCATTATCAAAAAGACAGTGGTGGGGTGTTTTATTATGATAATAATTATTTTGATTTATTATTAAATTATTGAATGACTTTATAAGCGAGCTTTTGTAAATTCAACAATTTGAAATCATAGCAAGGATATTTATGTTGATATTTCATCAGCAACGTGGACCAACACCACCAACTCATATACTACAGAAGTAGATATCCTTGGGGACGTTAGTCCTGAGCCAAAATGCGCTCATCAATTAGACCAGTGGTATAAACAAGAATCGTGTTCTGACGGAGGATGGTTTAGTTCAACTATTATGTTATCCAATCTACCACTACGTTGTCACCCTTCGAATCCAAATAAACATATATGGAAAAGTCAATGAGAGTTCAATCACTGTGATGTTAAATATTTTTAATTTGATGAAAGTCGCATTGCTGCCATTTGCAACGATATGGTCCAGTAAACATAGGTTTGAATTGCTCAGCATCATACAAGCATGAGTGTTTTGAACTCGAGAACATTGCCCTTTAGGGAGCAACGGAGCGATCATCATCAACTCTTCTTGTTCGTATTATACATAATTACTCCAAAACAGTTTGTGCTTCAGGCTCCCACTAATAATTCTTCTCGAGTTACTAATGCTAAGCCTGATGTCAGAGAAACAACTCTAGCAATATATCATTATTTATAATCATTTCTATGGATATTCTAAATCTGTGGATGGTTTACATCAAAATAATTGTGATGGGTGATACAAGTGAATAAGCCAAAGGCAGCATGCTTAACCCTTCATGTGTCACCTTAACTTTTAATGGTCAACCCACCACGAAACCCCCAAATCAATGGTCTTAAGAATGTCCAGTGGCAGACCAAGAAGAGAGTAACTTTGAAAATGTACCACTTAAAGGACTGGCTCGGTTACCGAGCCAGTCATTTCAGTGGTAATTTTTCAAAACTATGATCATAGAATCGAATTTTCTTAACAATTTCCTCCTTTGGCAGTCAACCTGGAGCAAATTTACAAAAACAGTCTTCCCTTGGCCTGCAAACATTAGAATTGTATTGAAAACTCTTGCCAATTAAACGGTTAATTGATAAGAGCTGCATTCGGGGCACTTTGAGGCGCTGTTGACATGAAAGGTGTTAATCATAATGTATGTCGTTTGATCAGAAGCAATGCATGCGGCCTGGACATTTTGTCAAACACATTTCATGGCATTTACATTGCCCTATAGAAGGTGTACACGCGCACTGTTAGCGTTTCCCATACCTGTTATAAGATAGTATTATCTCATTCAGCTAGTTATCATAAAGTGAGGGTTGAAAGGCGCAAAACATTTGTAGAATTCCTAACCGTGTTAAAGACACATTAAAATCCAGTTAGATGCCAGAAACGATCGAGGAATGGTGTTTGAGAATAAAAGCGTATGCAGAAACTGGTGATAATATACTACAGTGCTATAAAGCTCTAGAATTAAGTCAACAGTCAGAAGAGAGCAGTAAACAAATCAATTCCCAATATTGATCTATTTGCTTATAGAGACCTATTTAATCAGTAATCCCTCACAAGCCTGTAAAAATTAATTCATTTCCTTCTTGGAGACGATTTAACAACATATGTGCCTGGATGCTTTACTATATTCACATAACCGACATCCTAGACCTATTCAAATATATATTCAGAATCCAAGCACCATTAGCATACATAAAAGCGTAAATGGAGTGGGGATTAAGAACTGGATCAATATAGACATGACTATGCTATGGGAATCGTGTGGCTGATTGCGTAATCGGTTAACGCTGAATGATAGCATCTCTTAGCCAGTGTGTATATACGGCATGTGTCATCGCCAGTACTACACGTATAACACGTGGGAGATTAATTCCAGCAGATGGGCGGACAATTAATGGTATTGTAGAATCTTGATCTACATTATTATACACTTAGTGTCAAACTGTGGAAATCGTGTTGCTATTGCCGTTTATTAAGTAAGGAGCAGGTATCAGATTGGCAGTGCCTGGATAATACAAGAGAAAAAACATTGAAATTGTTCAATATGCAAAGTAGTTTTGTTACTTAAGAACAGGTCAGCACGCTGGTAGACATTATCGCAAGAAAATTAGCAATTGTTGTTATTCAGGTCATGGCGTGAAAATGTGTAATAAATCACGTATCTACATCCGTCATGAACATTGAATAGTGTCTCAAGTGTACAAATTGTATGACATTAATATTTTATAAACCTTCTGTTCAATGTTTTAACTTGTCATATGCAGCAAGATCATCAAGGCAAATTAATTTCTAAATATTCAACAGTTTAGCTGTATTATTACGTGGGAATTGGGATTCTCTGAATTCCTTTTTCAAAGTATATAAATCGATAGCAAAACGCGCAAAATGCGGGCGGGGTATAACTAGAAATGAACCACTCAATTATTTCCAATTGTTCGGTTAATGGTGTGTTATCCATTCAGCAAGATTGTAATCACTACTTAACTGGATTCTGCCATTGATTCCAATTTAAGGGGTGTTTTATCCATGCAGTAACATTGGAATCATTATTTGACTGGATTATGCCAGTGATTCCAGTTTAAAGAGTATTTTTATCCAGTCAGTAAGATTGTATCAAATGCTCTTTTTCCTTGAAAGATGCTTTTGAAGGCTAGTTCATGCATTGAAAGTTCATATCATGGCCAAGTTTGAATGTCTGTCCATTCTCTACAAAGCTTTCTGAGCAATCAATATTTATTGTGCAATTGATATACAACAAGGCTATATACTCATAATATTGTAAATTCTAGATATATATTTGTACATGTGTACTTCGATTGATATATTTGTACATGCATACTCCGAATGATATATTTGTATAATATGTGTACTTCGAATGATATATTTTTATAGTAAGTGTACTTCGACTGGTATATTTGTGTTTTATATGTACTTTGAATAGTGCATCTGTATATGCACACTTCGAATGATATAATTGTATATGTGTACTCCGAATGTTATGATTGTATATGCATACTTCGAATGATATATTTGTGCATGTGTACTTCGAATGATATATTTGTACATATGCATACTTCGAATGATATATTTGTACATGCATACTTCGAATAATATATTTGTATATTAAGTGTACTTCAAGTGATATATTTGTATATTAAGTGTACTTCAAGTGATATATTATTATATTAAGTGTACTTCAAGTGATATATTTGTATATTATGTGTACTTCAAGTGATATATTTGTATATTAAGTGTACTTCAAGTGATGTATTTGTACATTAAGTGCACTTCGAGTGATGTATTTGTATATTAAGTGTACTTCAAGTGATATATTTGTATATTGAGTGTACTTCGAGTGGTATGTTTGTATATTAACTGTAATTCGAATGATGTATCTGTTTATTATGTGTATTTCGAATGATATATTTGTATATGCGTACTTCGAATGATATATTTGTGTATGTGTACTTCGAATGATATATTTGTATATAGGCCTACTTCGAATAATATATTTGTAGACGTGTGTGCCGAAAGCTATATTTGTATATGCATACTTCGAATGCTGTATTTGTAGATGCGTACTTCGAATGCTGTATTGGTATATGCGTACTTCGAATGCTTTATTTGTATATCTGTACTGCGAATGATATCATTGTATATGTGTGCTTGGCAAAGATAGTGTAATTAAATTTTCTTGAGGAAATGTATTAATAACTACGTTTTATTTAAATTTGTTGGATAATGTTGACATATTTGGCAAACATAATAACATAAATGAAGAAAAACGAGTTTGGCAATCTCAGTACTTTGTATGCACTTAATATATTGCTTTGAAAAATGCGATCTTATATCTCCCACTGTCAAAAGCAATTTTTAGGCGTTGTATGCCTTGGAGAATGTTCATTAATTTATAATGCATTTCCGTGATTAAGGAGAATATTTAATGACTTCTGCCTGAAGACATTTCACGAGGCATCTTCTCTCGTGCATTGTTGACGCTGAGCTTGCCCAGAAGCTTTAAAATGATATCAGTGATTCATATGCCATGTGAGAAAATCAGTCCGCGAATAGATTCGATCTAATTTTTCACATGATTAAACAAGAACTTAAATGACTCTATAGAGTTCAATAGCACGCCATGTGCCTTCGTTGTGTTAAAATTTAAGTGTCTGACAGACAGATAGACGGATGGACGGATGGATGGACGGACGTACGGACGGCCCGATTTAAGGATGGAAGGATGGATAGACGGATGGACAGACTGGTGGACTGGTGTGATGACGGGCGGGCGGGCTGAGAGAGGGGCCAGCATGTGCGAGGGCGGGCTGGCAAGCACATTGACGGAGGGTGGACTGGCGTCCCAACTGAGCGGCACAGCCACCCACCCACCCACCCAACGACCGGCTGGCCGACTGACCAACTGACCGACCGCCAGACCGACCGACCGACCGACCGACCGACCGACCGACCGACCGACCGACCGACCGACCGACCGACCGACCGACCGACCGACCGACCGACAGACAGACAGACCGACCGACCGACCGACGGGCGGGCGGGCGGGTTGGCGGGCGGGCGGGCGGGCGGGCGGGCGGGCGGGCGGGCGGGCGGGCGGGCGGGCGGGCGGGCGGGCGGGCGGGCGGGCAGGCAGGCAGGCAGGCAGGCAGGCAGGCAGGCAGGCAGGCAGGTAGGCAGGCAGGCAGGCAGGCAGGCAGGCAGGCAGGCAGGCAGGCAGGCAGGCAGGCAGGCAGGCAGGCAGGCAGACAGACAGACAGGCAAAGAGTACAGACATACAGACAGACAGACAAATCGTGATTATATAAACTCAACTAGGTGAGCTAATTAGGTCTTAGCAAGGACACCGTGACATTGACCTTTGACATTTTGAATACAAGGTGTCATATGTCATTTGCACTCGTGATAATGAAGCATGTGTCCAACCGTGGCATCAGTATCAGTAGGTAAACATGAGATATAAACAGTGGCATTGAGCCAAGCGCAAACTGCCACTGTTGAAAAAAAGGTTTCCCAAGAACACAATGGTATTGACCTTTTGACCCAGATGTACATTATGCTATGCTCTCTCATTAAACTTAACGGAAGTATATGTTTAAGTGGATGTCCAATATGATTAACTAAACACGAGATGGGTCCTGAGTTGAGTTAAACGCAAATGTTAATGCTGAAAAACTGTAATTTACCAATATCATCATAATATTGGTATTTGACCTTTTATCCCAAAGGTCATTATCTGTTCTCCCCATAATCAAGTATTTGTTTAGGTGGATCGCAGGATGGACTGATGGATGGATTAATATGCTGGTGTCTTGGCGGGTGAATGAGTGCATGGGTTGTTGGACATATAAGCTTACACAGCTCAAACAACCTGTGACTTACAACCACCTCTCTTTAGAAGGAATCTCACTAGACCAACAACATTCAGTCAATCCACAATGGATCATCCTATGTCAGAAAGACCTGCTCAAAACTATTTGTTTATTCCTATTTTCGAACACATGGCAACGCCAACTTATTACAAAGAAGTAATCAATGCTTTGTAATGACTGAGTGAACCGATTTGCCCAGATCAAAAAACTGTATAACTCCTAACTGTCAAAATTTGTTCCTATTTTCGAACACACGGCAAGGCCAACTTATTACAAAGAAGTAATCAACGCTTTGTAATGCCTGAGTGAACCGATTCGCCAAGATCAAATAACTGTATAACTTGTCAGAATTTGTTTTAATAATCTTTATTCAGGAAACCTGTCCCTTGCAGTACTCAAACAAAAAGTAAATTACTCTCCGCCGCCATGATTAAACAGATCTAATGACTGACCAATTGCCCTCGTTGTTATTCTCACACCTTAATCGCCTGAAACGAACCAGCGTACTAACCCATGCTACAGTTAGATAAGCTCGATATAATTAAGCAATCACGCCTTTTGTATTAGCTGTTTGACTTCAGTAGCGCCAAAGGCGCACATTGACCTAAAGCAGGTCTTCGGGTTTGGTTTGATCTTTTGTGGAGAGACTGAATTAATAGTTAATCAGTAGTCACCATTGCAGTAATTCTCCTATAAATATGTAGGAATTATCAGTTGCCATTAGACCAGTTTTTTCGCTACATGACGAAGACCATTACGTCGAAAGCGCTCCAGCAACTGACAGTGTAAGCTTTAATTTTATATATATATAATAATCTTGTATTAATTGTTCTTATTTTTCAGTCTCTAAATTGTTTCAACACATATCGCTCTAGTTAATATTTGGTATTTAACTTTTTTGAACTTTTCTGACTAAATTTGACATAAATCTGTAGAAATTTAATTACGTTCTAATATGGCCAAGAATTTCAACGGCCCAGTGGGTAAAGGACGCAAATCTGGCAACCCAGCGTCCAACTTTTCTTCAACCAAAAGTGCTCCTAACCAGTCTGTTCAGGCCTTTCAGAGACTGGTTAAGATGTACTTCCATGTGTTGCAATGCTTGCATCACTATGGTTTTTTACGAGAGCATTTGGCATCAGACTCTCTCCCGAAATCTCTCAGCATGAAAATGGAGGAGATGAACTCGTTTTTCTGCCCTGCCTTACGAGATGACGAATTTTTAAAAATCGACCAGCATGATAAACCAAATTTGGGCTCATAGCTGCTTAGAAAATTTAATCAAACATTATCGAAACAAATTGGACAAATTAAAGGCAGAGGTAAAAGTGGCCGAATCTAATGTAATTCTTGATCTACACAGAGCCAAAGGCATAGCATTGAAATGGGGTAGGCAAAATTTTGGAAATAAATTGGCCACAACGACAATCACAAATTTTTGGAAATTTTTGGCAGAAATAGCTAATGATGAGCAAAATAGAGTGATGTCTGTACCAACACCAGCGGCCACACCGAGTTCAGGTTCAGGTTCACATTCAACAATGACTAACAAACGACAACGGTCACCAACCACCTTCACACCCTCGCCTACCACTTCCAAGCAGACGAATCTGTATACATCACCAACACCAGCACCTGGTGTTGATGATGTAACAGAGTCATGGCCGGCTCTCCCAAAGACAAATTCTCCTCCTGTGCGCCGTTGTCGGGTTGTTGCTCATTGTTCCCCCAATCTACCACCTAGCAACTCTTCCTCATCTCTTCCACTATCTTCTCCTCGCCACCTTCTGACTCGATCTTCTCCTCTTCCTCCTTCTCCTCTCTCATTCCCGCCTCCTCCTCTTCCTCCTCAAACTTCTTCTGTTTATGCATCTCCTCTCTCAATCCCGCCTCTTGCTCCTTATACTCAATCTTCTCCTCTTGCATCTCCTCTCTCCATCCCTCCTCCTCCTCTTCCTCCTACTCTTCATCTCTCTTCTCCTCACGCACCATCTTCTGCTCCTCTTCCTCTGTCTCCGCCTCCTCTCCCTCCTATGGAGAATAATAGTAACCTGTCTGACAGGAAGTTTTCTAAGTACCGTCATCAATCGCATAGCACGGGCCTGTGGAGGAGCCCCAGAATCACCAAACAGATTCTGATGATAGGTTCCTCTAATCTATCCCGAATTGATTTAGACGTCCATCCTGACATCCAGGTTGAGTGCTATCCTGGTGCCACATTATCACATTTCAGAACAATGGCTATGCGACACCAGGATGGCTCTAGCCCGGAGAAGATCATCCTGAATATTGGCATCAACTCATAAAATGAGCATCCAACCAAAGCCTCAAGCCATTTACGGTTCATGGCTCGTGAATTTAAAAACACCTTCCCTAATGCGGAGTTGCACTTTGCTGAGAATAACTTCTCTGATAGCTTGTCAGACAGGCAAAGGTACTGTCTCAAGCGTATCAACGAATCAGCAAGATCCAACTGCCACGTTGATAAGGTCATCCCCAAAATTGCCTAGAATCCATTGGACGAAAGAAACAGCTAATTGTATTTATAACCATTGGTTGACGGTACTTAGTTTAAACTAAATGTGGGTCTAGGCAATAGCTCCCCTAACATAGGATTATGAACAAACCTTGTCAATTTAGTAGCTGACTATGATCTCTCACCATCTGAAAAATCCATTCTCGATCGTGGTCTTACTTTTGTACCAACTCCAAAACCAAAAACAGGATTAGATTTGCTTTTAGACACAGGACTTAATGAAGTAGCTAATTTTGGCCATTCAGTAAAAATAGCCCATTATTTTCGAAATTTAAATAGAGAGTCAAAACCATTCACTGGAAAATCCAGTTGGGACCCTCCAGATAGGCTAGTTGATGACAATATTAAAGCAACCATAAAAACGGTTGCTGGTATAGCCAGATCATTGCCAGTTACAAACAATAAGCAAAACCTTTCATTTCTTGAACGACAGGCTATCAACAAATTACGTAGAAATCAGAATAGTATTATAAAACCAGCCGATAAAGGTTCAGCAACTGTGATTATGTCTAGAGAAAACTACATCCGCGAGGCCGAAAGGCAGTTAACTAACAACAGGCATTACAGAAAACTTGATAATTTAATTTGGCCTCAAAACCGACAAAATTTCATTGAAATACTTAATTCATTGCATACAGATAAGTACATCGATAAGAAACAGCTAAAGTATCTGCTAGGTGAGAATAATCCACAAAATCGGACATTTTATATCTTGCCTAAAATCCATAAATATATCAGCACCTGTTTAGATCCATTGACACCACCTGGACGACCCATCATGTCAGACTGTGGCAGTGAGTCTTATGGCATTTCAGAATATATTGATTACTATTTAAAGCCCATTGCTAATAGACACAAGAGCTTTCTCAAGAACACAGAACACTTTCTTGCAAAGTTATCCAAATTGTCAGTTCCGAAAGATGCATATTTAGTCACATTAGCCATAGATGCTATGTATACCAATATAGATATTGATGCTGGAGTCAATGCTATTAAGAATTCTTTTGTCAAATTTCCTGATCCAGATCGACCAGACCCGGAAATTCTAAAATTATTAGAGCTAAGTCTTAAAGGAAACGATTTCCCATTTAATGGTGAAAATTACCTTCAAATCTGTGGATGCGCAATGGGTAAACGATTCAGCCCAAATTTTGCCACGATTTATGTTGCGGAGTGGGAAGAGGAGGCACTGAACAAATCAACCAAAAAGCCTCTTCTTTACCTCAGACATCTAGATGAGATCTTCATAGTTTGGCAACATTCAGAAGAAGACTTTTGGGAATTTGTTCGCATTTTAAATAACCAAGATTCAAACATCAACCTAAAAGCTACTATTAGTGGAACATCGGTTGACTTTTTAGATGTCACGATCTATAAGGGTCCTCAATTTGATTCCTCTGGAAAATTAGAATATAAAGTATTCTTTAAGCCAACAGACTCACATCAGCTGCTTCACAAAAAATCATTTCATCCTCCACACACATTTAAAGGTTTGATCAAATCGCAAATCATAAGATTTTTTCGAAACTCTACCATCGGGCTGGTTTTCTTCGAAAAATTAAAGCAGACACCATCAATCAGCTTGAAAATCTAAAACCTCATAGTGGACCCGAGTTTGAACCTGTCCAAATTAAACACAATAAACCAATCATGTGCGATGGATCAGTTTCTAAATGCGACAAAAATAGATGCAAAGTAAACAACTATATTATAAACCAACAAACATTCCTGGGCTTTCAAACTAAAAATGAGTATCACATCCGAACTAATATGAATTGTGATTCGGAGAATGTAGTCTATTTGATCAATTGTGCCCTTTGCCAGAAATAGTATGTTGGTGAAACAAAAAATGCATTTAGAGTGCGTGCTAGACGCCACGTTTCTGATATTAACACCTCAGCAGATACGCCAATTGCTCAACATTTCCAACTTCCTGATCATTCAGTTGAACATCATTTTGAAATCATGCCAATGGAACAGATTCCGACCTTCGATAGTGAGGAAGAAACGAGTTCGTTTCGCAAAATCCGAGAGGGCCATTGGATTAAAACACTCCAAACAAAAGAACCATTTGGAATAAATGTAGATTCGGGAATATCACAAAAGAACAAAATTATCCCATTTCAACTCATATACAATAGACGTAATGTTGAATTTGCGAAAACCATGAAAGACGAATATTCACAGTTGCAATCTAAATTAAAGGAACCGATCAAAGCACGACCAGTAATAGCTTACAATAGAAATTCAAACGTGAAATATTTGCTAGTAAAATCAAAGTTAGACCTTATAGTTCCTGATAACAATGACAAGGTTTCACCCCTCCCTACCAATTCTTAAATAAATCTAATCCCAACCAAAATCAATGGTGGGGCAACATGAAATCATATCCATAGGACATCTTTTAATTTTGTGTCTGCAAAAGTGTGTGTGCGTGCGTGTGTGTGTGTGTATGTGTGCGTGCGTGCGTTCGTTCGTTCGTGCGTTCGTTCGTTCGTTCGTTCGTTCGTTCATTCGTTCGTGCATGCGTTCGTTCGTTCGTGCGTCCGGGAGTTTGTTCGTGTGTGTGTATGTGTGTGGGTGTGTGCTCGTACATCCGTACGTGTGTGCATCTATACTTGCGTGGGTGTATGTGTGCGTGTGTATGTGGGTGTGGGTGCATTAATTCGTGAGTACATAAGTGCCTGGGTGTGTGCGTGCATGCATTCGTACGTCCGTTCGTGCATGCGTTCATGCATGTATTATTGCGTGCATTCGTGCATGTATTACTGTGTGCATGTATTATTGCATGCATTCGTGCATTCGTTCAGATGCGTGCGTGCGTGCGTGCGTGCGTGCGTGCGTGCGTGCGTGCGTGCGTGCGTGCGTGCGTGCGTGCGTGCGTGCGTGCGTGCGTGCGTGCGTGCGTGCGTGCGTGCGTGCGTGCGTGCGTGCGTGCGTGCGTGCGTGGGTGGGTGGGTGCGTGCGTGCGTGCGTGCGTGCGTGCGTGCGTGCGTGCGTGCGTGCGTGCGTATGTACGTGCGTGTGTGCATGTGTGTGCATTCGTGTGTGTGTGATTTCTCTATAATGTAGGATCAATCCCAGCCTTTACCTGTTAAAGCGACCTACTGATTAATTCACTTTACACCAACTAATCTAAAAAAAGGGGGGGGGGGCACTCTAAGTAAATCTAAACTTGGTCTCGATAGGACAAATTTAGGTAAAGAAATTGTTAATTAAATTCCTGTGCCAATGCGTTTGTTTCAATGTAAAGACGGACTTGCTTGTGCCAGGCCTCCATATTTGTCCCAAATCAAACAATTTTAAACTGTTTATATGTACAAATACACTGTCGGAATTGGTCTGCTGGTAGCTGATATTTCGTTTGCGCGGTCGTCCATACGTGCAATCGTGCCTGCATTCGTTCGTTCGTTCGTTCGTTCGTTCGTTCGTTCGTTCGTTCGTTCGTTCGTTCGTTCGTTCGTTCGTTCGTTCGTTCGTTCGTTCGTTCGTTCGTTCGTTCGTTCGTTCGTTCGTTCGTTCGTTCGTTCGTTCGTTCGATCGTTCGTGCGTTCGTTCGTTCGTTCGTTCGTTCGTCCGTCCGTCCGCCCGTCCGTCCGTCCGTCCGTTCGTTCGTTCGTTCGTTCGTTCGTTCGTTCGTTCGTGCGGGCGTCCGTCCGTGCGTACGTGAGTGCACGCGTTAATATGTGCGTTTATTCATTCATTCATTCATCCATTCGTTCGTTCGTTCATCCACCTATCTGTTCACTCATCCTGTCACCTGTCCTTGGCCTCTCTATTGTTTTACTGGCATGTGCCTCCCAGACATCAACTGATGGATGGATTACTGGGTGGGTGGCCGGGTGGGTGCATGGATTGTTTGGGCATATATGTTTGTAAAGGTACAAACCACCTCCCGCAACCACCTGACATATTTTATTCTTATATTTTCAACAGCCGCACCAACTCATTGCAAAGAAGCAATTAGCGCTTTGCAATGACTAAGTGAATAAATTAAACCAAATTCGGAAATGAAATTGTAGCTTTCACCCATTTGCCTATTCATTTGTTCAGTCGTCTAGTCACCCACCGGGTGTCTGTCTATCAGTTTACAAATCTGTTCTCACCTTAATCAAGTATTTGTTTAGGTGGATGGCGGGATGGACTGATGGATGGATTGCTATGCTGGTGTCTGGGCGGGTGAATGAGTGCATGGGTTGTTGGACATATAAGCTCGCAAAGCTCAAACAACCTGTGACTTACAACCACCTCTCTTTAGAAGGAATCTACTAGACCAACAACATTCAGTCAATCCACAATGGATCATCCTCTGTCAGAAAGACCTGCTCAAAACTATTTGTTTATTCCTATTTTCGAACACTTGGCAACGCCAACTTATTACAAAGAAGTAATCAATGCTTTGTAATGACTGAGTGAACCTATTTGCCCAGATCAAACAACTGTATAACTTGTTAGAATTTGTTCCTATTTTCGAACACACGGCAACTCCAACTTATTACAAAGAACTAATCAACGCTTTGTAATGACTGAGTGAACCGATTCGCCAAGATAAAAAAACAGTATAGCTTGTCAGAATTTGTTTTAATAATCTTTGTTCAGGAAACCTGTCCCTTGCAGTACTCAAACAACAAGTAAATTACTCTCAGCCGCCATGATTAAACATATCTCGGCAGCATTTGATCTAATGACTGACCAAATAGCCCTCATTGTTATTCACACACCTTAATCGCCTGAAATGAACCAGCGCACTAACCCATGCTACAGTTAGATAAGCTCGATATAATTAAGCAATCACACCTTTTGTATTAGCTGTTTGACTTCAGTAGCGCCCAAGGCGCACATTGATCTAAAGCATGTCTTCGGGTTTGGTTTGAGACTGAACTAATAGTTACCATTGCAGTAATTCTCCTATAAATATGTAAGAATTATCAGTTGCCATTAGACCAGTTGTTTCACTGCATGACGAAGACCATTACGTCGAAAGCGCTCCAGCAACTGACAGTGTAAGCTTTAATTATATATATATATATATATATATATATATATATATATATATATATATATATATATATATATATATATATATATATATATATATATATATATATATATATATATAATAATCTTGTATTAATTGTTCTTATTTTTCAGTTTCTAAATTGTTTCAACACATATCGCTCTAGTTAATATTTGGTATTTAACTTATTTGAATCTTTCTGACTAAGTTTGACATACACCTATAGAAATTTGATTACGTTCGAAAATGGCCAAGGATTCCAATGGCCCAGTGGGTAAAGGACGCAAATCTGGCAACCCAGCGTACAACCTTTCATCAACCAAAATGCTCCTAACCAGTCTGTTCAGGCCTTTCAGAGACTGGTTAAGATGTACTTCCATGTGTTGCAATGCTTGCATCACTATGGTCTTTTACGAGAGCATTTGGCATCCTCTCTCCCGAAATCTCTCAGCATGAAAATGGAGGAGATGAACTCGTTTTTCTGCCCTGCCTTACGAGATGACGAATTATTTAAATCGACCAGCATGATAAACCAAATTTGGGCTCATAGCTGCTTAGAAAATGTAAGCAAACATTATCGAAGCAAATTGGACAAATTAAAGGCAGAGGTAAAAGTGGCCGAATCTAATGTAATTCTTGATCTACACAGAGCCAAAGGCATAGCATTGAAATGGGGTAGGCACAATTTTGGAAATAAATTGGCCACAACGACAATCACAAATCTTTGGAAATTTTTGGCAGAAATAGCTAATGACGAGCAAAATAGAGCGATGTCTGTACCAACACCAGCGGCCACACCGAGTTCGGGTTCAGGTTCACATTCAACAATGACTAACAAACGACAACGGTCACCAACCACCTTCACACCCTCGCCTACCACGTCCAAGCGGACGAATATGTATACATCACCAACACCAGCACCTTGGTGTTGATGATGTAACAGAATCATGGCCGTCTCTCCCAAAGACAAATTCTCCTCCTGTGCGCCGTTGTCGGGTTGTTACTCATTGTTCCCCCAATCTACCATCTAGCAACTCTTCCTCATCTCTTCCACTATCTTCTCCTCGCCACCTTCTGACTCGATATTCTCCTCTTCCTCCTACTCCACTCTCACTCCCGCCTCCTCCTCTTCCTCCTCAAACTTCTTCTCTTTATGCATCTCCTCTCTCAATCCCGCCTCTTGCTCCTCATACTCAATCTTCTCCTCTTCCATCTCCTCTCCCCATCCCTCCTCCTCCTCTTCCTCCTACTCTTCATCTCTCTTCTCCTCACGCACCTTCTTCTGCTCCTCTTCCTCTGTCGCCGCCTCCTCTCCCTCCTATGACGAATAATAGTAACCTGTCTGACAGGAAGTTTGCTAAGTACCGTCATCAATCGCATAGCAATGGCCTGTGGAGGATCCCCAGAATCACCAAAAAGATTCTGATGATAGGGTCCTCTAATCTACCCCGAATTGATTTAGACGTCCATCCTGACATCCAGGTTGAGTGCTATCCTGGTGCCACATTATCACATTTCAGAACAATGGCTATGCGACACCAGAATGGCTCTAGCCCGGAGAAGATCATCCTGAATATTGGCATCAACTCCAAAAATGAGCATTCAACCAAAGCCTCAAGCCATTTACGGTTCATGCCTCGTGAATTTAAAAACACCTTCCATAATGCAGAGTTGCACTTTGCTGAGATTAACTTCTCTGATAGCTTGTCAGACAGGCAAAGGTACTGTCTCAAGCGTAGCAACGAATCAACAAGGTCCAACTGCCACGTTGATAGGGTCATCCCCAAAAGTTATGATGCCAATTTTCATGTTGAGAAGGATAGAATCCATTGGACGAAAGAAACAGCTAATTGTATTTATAACCATTGGTTGACGGTACTTAGTTTAAACTAAATGTGGGTCAAGGCAATAGCTCCCCTAACATAGGATTAGGAACACACCGTGTCAATTTAGCAGCTGATTATGATCTCTCACCATCTGAAAAATCTATTCTCGATCGTGGTCTTACTTTTGTACCAACTCCAAAACCAAAAACAGGATTAGATTTGCTTTTAGACACAGGTCTTATTGAAGGAGCTAATTTTGGTGATTCAGTAAAAATAGCCCATCATTTTCGAAATTTAAATGGAGAGTCAAAACCATTCACTGGAAAATCCAGTTGGGACCCTCCAGATAGGCTAGTTGATGACAATATTAAAGCAACCATAAAAACGGTTGCCGGTATAGCCAGATCATTGCCAGTTACAAACAATAAGCAAAACCTTTCATTTCTCGAACGACAGGCTATCAACAAATTACGTAGAAATCAGAATATTATTATAAAACCAGCCGATAAAGGTTCAGCAACTGTGCTTATGTCTAGAGAAAACTACATCCGCGAGGCCGAAAGGCAGTTAACTAACACCAGGCATTACAGAAAACTTGATAATTTAATTTGGCCTCAAAACCGACAAAATTTCATTGAAATACTTAATTCATTGCATACAGATAAGTACATCGATAAGAAACAGCTAAAGTATCTGCTAGGTGAGATTAATCCACAAAATCTGACATTTTATATCTTGCCTAAAATCCATAAACCTATCAGCACCTGGTTAGATCCATTGACACCACATGGACGACCCATCATGTCAGACCGTGGCAGTGAGTCTTATGGCATTTCAGAATATATTGATTACTATTTAAAGTGCATTGCTAATAGACACAAGAGCTTTCTCAAGAACACAGAACACTTTCTTTCAAAGTTATCCAAATTGTCAGTTCCGAAAGATGCATATTTAGTCACATTAGACATAGATGCTATGTATACCAATATAGATATTGATGCAGGAGTCAATGCTATTAAGAATTCTTTTGTCAAATTTCCTGATCCAGATCGACCAGACACGGAAATTCTAGAATTATTAGAGCTAAGTCTTAAAGGAAACGATTTCCAATTTAATGGTGAAAATTACCTTCAAATCTGTGTAATGCGCTATAAACGATTCAGCCCAAATTTTGCCACGATTTATGTTGCGGAGTGGGAAGAGGAGGCACTGAACAAATCAACCAAAAAGCCTCTTCTTTACCTCAGATATCTAGATAACATCTTCATAGTTTGGCAACATTCAGAAGAAGACTTTTGGGAATTTTTTCGCATTTTAAATAACCAAGATTCAAACATCAAGCTAAAAGCTACTATTAGTGGAACATCGGTTGACTTTTTAGATGTCACGATCTATAAGGGTCCTCAATTTGATTCCTCTGGAAAATTAGAATATAAAGTATTCTTTAAGCCAACAGACTCACATCAGCTGCTTCACAAAAAATCATTTCATCCTCCACACACATTTAAAGGTTTGATCAAATCGCAAATCATAAGATTTTTTCGAAACTCTAGCAACAGGCAAAATCTGAATAGTGCATGCTCTACTCTGTTTGATGCTTTGAAAGCACGAGGCTATTCAGCCCGTTTTCTACGAAAAATTAAAGCAGACACCATCAATGAGCTTGAAAATTTGAAACCTCATAGCGGACCCGAGTTTGAACCTGTCCAAATTAAACACAATAAACCAATCATGTGCGATGGATCATTTTCTAAATGCGACAAAATTAGATGCAAAGTAAACAACTATATTGTAAACCAACAAACATTCCTGAGCTTTCAAACTAAAAATGAATATCATATCCGAACCAATATGCATTGTGATTCTGAGAATGTAGTCTATTTGATCAATTGTGCCCTTTGCCAGAAACAGTATGTTGGTGAAACAAAAAATGCATTTAGAGTGCGTGCTAGACGCCACGTTTCTGATATTAACACCTCAGCAGATACGCCAATTGCTCAACATTTCCAACTTGCTGATCATTCAGTTGAACATCATTTTGAAATCATGCCAATAGAACAGATTCCGACCTTCGATAGTGAGGAAGAAACGAGTTCGTTTCGCAAAATCCGAGAGGGCCATTGGATTAGAACAATCCAAACAAAAGAACCATTTGGACTAAATGTAGATTCGGGAATATCACAAAAGAACAAAATTATCCCATTTCAACTCATATACAATAGACGTAATGTTGAATTAGCGAAAACCATGAAAGACGAATATTCACAGTTGCAATCTAAATTAAAGGAACCGATCAAAGCACGACCAGTAATAGCTTACAATAGAAATCCAAACCTGAAAGATTTGCTAGTAAGATCCAAGTTAGACGTATAGATCCTGATAACAATGACAAGGTTTCATCCCTCCCTACCTATTCTTAAATAAATCTAATCCCAACCAAAATCAATGATGGGGCAACATGAAATCATATCCGTAGGACATCTTTTAATTTTGTGTCTGCAAAAGTGTGTGTGCGTGCGTGTGTGTATGTGTGCGTTCGTTCGTTCGTTCGTTCGTTCGTTCGTTCGTTCGTTCGTTCGTTCGTTCGTTCGTTCGTTCGTTCGTTCGTTCGTTCGTTCGTTCGTTCGTTCGTTCGTTCGTTCGTTCGTTCATTCGTGCGTCCGGGCGTTTGTTAGTATGTGTGTATGTGTGTGGGTGTGTGCTCGTACATCCGTACGTGTGTGCATCTATACTTGCGTGGGTGTATGTGTGCGTGTGTATGTGGGTGTGGGTGCATTGATTCGTGAGTACATTAGTCCCTGGATGTGTGCGTGCATGCATTCGTGCGTCCGTTCGTGCATGCGTTCATGCATGCATTATTGCGTGCATTCGTGCATGTATTACTGTGTGCATGTATTATTGCATGCATTCGTTCAGATTGTGCGTGCGTGCGTGCGTGCTTGCGTGCGTGCGTGCGTGCGTGCGTGCGTGCGTGCGTGCGTGCGTGCGTGCGTGCGTGCGTGCGTGCGTGCGTGCGTGCGTTCGTGCGTGCGTGCGTGCGTGCGTGCGTGCGTATGTACGTGCGTGTGTGTATGTGTGTGCATTCGTGTGTGTGATTTCTCTATAATATAGGATCAATCCCAGCCTTTACCTGTTAAAGCGACCTACTGATTAATTCACTTTACTCCAACTAATCTCAAGGGGGGACCACTCTAAGTAAATCTAAACTTGGTCTCGATAGGACAAATTTAGGCAAAGAAATTTTTAATTAAATTCCTGTGCCAATGCGTTTTTTTCAATGTAAAAACAGGCAGGCAGGCAGGCAGGCATGCAGGCAGGCAGGCAGGCAGGCAGGCAGGCAGGCAGGCAGGCAGGCAGGCAGGCAGGCAGGCAGGCAGGCAGGCAGGCAGGCAGGCAGGCAGGCAGGCAGGCAGGCAGGCAGGCAGGCAGGCAGGCAGGCAGACAGACAGACAGACAAAGAGTACAGACATACAGACAGACAGACAGACAAAGAGTACAGACAGACAGACAGGCAGACAAAGAGTACAGACATACAAACAGACGGACAAATCGCGATCATATAAACTCAACTAGGTGAGCTAATTAGGTCTTAGCAAGGACACCGTGACATTGACCTTTGACATTTTGACTACAAGGTGTCATATGTCATTTTCACTCGTGATAATGAAGCATGTGTCCAACCGTGGCTTCAGTATCAGTAGGTAAACATGAGATATAAACAGTGGCATTGAGCTAAGCGCAAACTGCCACTGTTGAAAAAAGGTTTCCCAAGAACAGAATGGTATTGACCTTTTGACCCAGATGTACATTATGCTATGCTCTCACATTAAACTTAACGGAAGCATATGTTTAAGTGGGTGTCCAATATGATGAACTAAACACGAGATGGATTACTGATTTGAGTTAAACGCAATTGTTAATGCTAAAAAGCTGTAATTTACCAATATCATCATAATATTGGTATTTGACCTTTTAGCCCAAAGGTCATTATTTTGTGCCTTCTCCTTATAAGAAAGGGTGTGTGTACTAGTTCGAGTCCAGGAAGATTAAGCAAGCATGCAATTTGAACTGCCAAACACAAAATGTTAATGTTGAAAAACTCCAATGTGTTCACCAATGTCAAAATAGCTGCGACCTTTGCCTGTCTGACGCAACAGCATTGTATGGTGCAAACCAATAACACGGAAGTATGTGCCCAAGGTCGTGTCCAGCATACTGAGCCAAAGATGAGATAGGGACTGCTAATTTGAGCTAGATGTAAACTGTTAATATCGAAACAGATTTTACCAATGCGATCTTGCCTTTTAGAGCGCATGTCATTATACGATGCCCTATGAGTATACAAAGCTTGTGTAAAAGTGTCGGCCCAGTATGATTAACAAAGGATGAGATGTAACCTGCTAAGTTTAGCCAAACGGCAAATGTTAATGTTGAACATCTAAGCTATTACCAAGATCACATTGCTCTTGGTCTTTGACCGAACGGTCAGTGTGTGAAGCCGTGTCATTATAGGGAAGCATTGATCCACACTTGGGTCCAGTATGACTGACTAACCAAGCATGAGAAATAAACATAAAAGTTGAGCTAAATGTAAATTGGACGGTGCCGCGACCACCACCGCCGCCACTGGACAACATGCAGGGTCTCACAATATTGCGTTTTACTTTGTACAGTCAAACTAAAAATGAACATGTTACACCAGGCATTGGGGGCGGCGATTTTTAGCTGTGCTCGGCCCAGTTTATTGCATGTCTTGGAATTGATTTGTATAGGCGTACATTGAACCGAATTTTCCAGAATTACAATTTCTAATTAATTATACTGGTAAGCTGTTGTATATTTTGAAACTAATTCAATTGGGGGTTGTTACTGCCTAGGGCAGCAACATATCCCAATCATATTAGTTTCGAAATAGTCATTAAAATTATTATTAAGCTGTTAATTAATCAAAGATAGACGACCAACAGGTGCGCCGATATCGAATTCGATATTGGTTCCTACGCTATTAAACAACTGGAGCTCTGATATCAAATTTGATAGTGATCTCTGCGCCATACATAATGGGCGCGCATATATCAAATTTGATATTTGACCGTCGCTGTTGACCAACAGGAGCATCAAATTCGATATTGGACCCGGCACCATTGGGCAATGGCGAAAATTCGATATTAGCGCCTTACATGAACATGAACCCTAAATAGTAGCCTATAACATTCGGTAACGCAAACGCGTAATCTGGAGTTTGTGGTTGAGGCATCGGAAGCGTCGTCAGCGATGGCAGTGGTTGAGGCAGTAGCAACTGCGGAGGGAGTAGCAATAGTGTTGTTGGCATCAGTAGTGTTGGCGTCAGTGTTGACGACGACGGTGGAGACAACGGTGATGAAGGCAGCAGTGCTGATGGGTGCAGTGACAGTGGCAGCTGCATCGGTGTTGGTGGTGTTGGTGGTGGTGGTGTTGGAGGTGTTAGTGGTGACGTTGGTGCTGTTGGTGGTTGTCACCGGTTGGGGAGGGGGGGGGGGCGGTGGTAGTGGTGGTGGTGACTGCGGTGGTAATGATGATGGTGGGCGATGATGATGATGGTTCGCGTCAAAGTGTTGAATCTATCCACCGTATTTACGTTTCGCCATTAACTACCATTCCGTATTTGTATAGCTATCTAATCTAAACCTACACAACTAACCGAGATTTCGAAGAGAACTCTCAATTATTCAGTAATTGCGTGACTCAATCGTAATCAGCTAGTCATGTGGCTAAGATAAGTACCACGTAACAGCATTATGCCATGGAGGCATGTACACCATAATGGACCTTTCCGATTTTAGTTATGCCCCGCACATCTCTAGCTAAGCTCCACCCACACGTCGCTCGTGTTGGGATCGATCGATCTCGGAAAAACCTGACTATCAATTTCCCAAAAACTACACATGTAAGCTGTTGAATATTTTGAAACTAATTTGACTGGGCGCTGTTGCTGCCTAAAGCAGCAACAGCGCCCAGTCAAAGTAGGTTCAAAATACTCAACAGCATGTTTATTAAATAGCAAAGAATTACAAAGACATACAATTCATACAACGTGTCAGACCATTTGAGATTTGGTGATGGTCTATATGGAACCCTTTGTGACGTAATGATTATGACGTCATCATACACGCGCTGAGCTGATTATGACGTCATACGAGGTCTGATGATGAATGGATACTCTGGAAAGGTGAATTGTCACTCATAATCATAATATATTATTAACGAGAGTTAAGGAAAGCCTTTTACAGAATCTTTGATCTTCTGAACGTTGAATCTGAGCATCGAGGCAAAAGGCCAGTCTTAGCAAATCTGTATAAGATCCGATCTCCAATCATTAGTAACCAGAAGAAAGATACAATATCTTGAGAGTGTGTGGAGATGTCTATGCATAATCTATTCGCATGAGTGGAATATGTGTATTAAATTGTAATATGTTACTCACATAACAAAGACGTGGGGTTAACTTTGTTTTTATTCACAAAAATGCTCCTATAACGAATTCCAATATTCATGGTTAGCAATACGGGTTACAGACTGAGAGGAATTGCTGCGTAATAATGTGACCCGTATAAATTATCCAGACACTGAAGAAATATTGGCTTATCCAAAGACATTTATTTCCTCACAAATTACGCAATAATTCATCGCAGTCGAGGGAGTCTCTCTCTCTCGAAGTAAAATGTCCATCTCGTGGCGGTGCAATTTTGAGTAATTTATTTTGAGGCTCAACTTTGTCGTGCGTATTTACAAGAAAGTGTGGCTGACACAGACAATTTTTGTAGTATCACCGAGGTATTAATGTTGATAGATTTGGCTTCAAGCTTTAACAATGTATTCTGCCATGGGCCATGAAATTGGTTTTGTGCACTGCGAACGCCTACCGGTTCACACAGCTAACTTATATAATTATTGAGCTTTATGGCACATTCGTTGTGAATATGTCTATACAGTTAGAACACATGTTATATTTATGATCTGTTTATTTGGAATCCATCGAGTAAGCAGAGTCTTATGTAATTCAATTCTTCTAGGAGCACGAGATAATGAGACAACAATTTTATAGACGAAATATATGCCATAATGTTCTGTTTCCTAGTAACACCACATTTAACATTCTGTGCCACATCAGCGAACACTTAAAGAGCTTGCCATTCACCAAGCATACTCACTAGCATATGCAATCAGTGCCACAGATGACTGACATCTGACACAAACTGTTTTAGGTGACTACACACCGAGCTCTGAGAGTTAGTGACTACATACCACCACGCGTTGTACACAACTCTGATGGCACATTATCGGGACCGACCAGCGCGAGAACAAGAATTGTTCGAAGTACCGTTAGCTAACCACGATGATAAGACGTGCATCCATTTGCAGGTGACAACAGACCACCAACTAACACCACTTAAAACATCCGATGTTGAAAAGGCACTGAAAAATCAATGCGCATCAGAACAGGATGGCATGAGCAATGAACTATTCAAATACGCAAGTGGCGTTATCTGAAAACCGATCACGCACCTAATCATCTCAGCTTTTATGCATCACCTTCCCATCGATGCTGCAAGCCAAGTCACTCTATCGTGCCACACAAACCGAAGAAGCCAGCCCATCCACTATTGCATTGTGTCTACGCATGCATGGGCCGGTAGTCATGCCAAAACACTGTGATTTCCATACAATGGGCCGTGACATGTCACAAGCCTTTGACACAATTAAACGCTCACAGTTTCTAGATGTAGGACATCAATTGACTGGCTAGAAGCAGATCCCTTCGTTAGCAGTAGCATACACCTAAAACTGTTGTACCCGCAGACATATATACCTATAGATCGTGTAGGACCATCTCAAAGGCGGAATTGTATAATAATCTCCAAATACGATGTTTTCGCTACTAATTCTATTACATAGTCGGATAAATGGGCAATAGTTTCAAAATAGTCAACAAAAAACTATTTTCTGGTAAAATCTTATAAATCTGCGTCACCGGCGTCTGTTCAATATCGTATTAAATAGTTAGCGAAAGAGAATGGACCGTTCCAGTTTTAGCTATGCCCAGTCTATCGCTAGTTAACACCGCCCACACGTTGCTCGTGTTGGGATCGGTCGGTCCCTGGACTTCTTGACTATGAATTTCCATCCCAGCGCCGCCAGTTATTTTATTCTACCGAGAAAGTAGCGTGTATTCTGCTATTCGTTGTCCTAAGGCAGCAACAGCACCCAGTCAAATTAGTTTCAAATTATTCGACAGCATGTTTCTTAAATGGCAACGAATTACACAGATATACAATTCATACACCGTGTTTGAGTATTTGAGATTTGGTGACGGTCTATAATGGAACCCTGTGTGACGTAATGATTATGACGCTATCATACACGCGCTGAGCTGATTATGGCGCCATACGAGGTCTGATGATGGATGGATACTATGGAAAGGTGAATTGTCTTGATCCTATACGTGATCTAATATAATATTCAAGAGATCCTCTCAAGAAAGGGGATTTATTTGGTTTGCACTTGACATTTGGAGAGCTTGAAAAATACGCAAATCTGATTATTTTGTTGTTAACGAGCAAGAGAGACTGATTAGAGTAAAGAATTGGAACGCATTCAAACAAGAAAACCAGATAGAACAAATAGAGGTATCCCATCTGTCACTCAAGTATCTGATAGCATAGACTTTGTCAGGGAAAGTGAAAAGTCCATCAAGATATGTATGAAGTGGATTTCTTTGATGAATTTATAATTTAATCCCCATTCTGGTAAACGCCATAGGCAGACTCAGTCTCAGGTGAATTTAGTTTCAAAATGTTCAACAGCTTAATCATATAGTTGCATTAAGTTATCGTATCTGGAATCAGTGGTCAGTGTCAGATCGATTCCAATAGTTGGCGGAACCTATCTAGAAATGGCCTGGTCATAGATATTGGTGAATATGCTTGAATTTCAACTATTTAAAATTGATTCGTTCTCACCGTAATATCGTTTATGAACGAGAATGGACTTTTCCATTTTAGCTATGCCCCGCCCATCTCTAACTAAGCTCCACCCACACGCCACTCGTGTTGGGATCGAACGATCTCTGAACTCCCTGACTATTAATGTCCAGTAAAGTATGCAGGTAAGCTGTTGAATATTATGCAATGGCGCCAAGTCAAATTAGCTCAAAATATTCAGGATCGTGTTTATTAAATAGTAGAGACATACAATGTCATCCTACACGCCACTTAGCTGATTCTGACGTGATATGACGTCAGGTTATCGATGGATACCATGGAAAGGTGTATTATACCTAAGATCGGATCAGAAATGTGGTCTGAATTATTTCTGTGCAGACATTGACTACCATAGAGCCAGGTGACCATAGTGGCTGCCAACGGTGGAAAGGAGGCTTGCAGAAAGATCTATCTAACATATCCTTATGTATAGTAGATTTGTCACGGGTGGTTATGTTCTTCATAGGTTACATTGTATGTTGTCCAGCAGCATATACAAGGTGTGACTAGATAGCGGATCCAGACGGACAACTAGAATAGCATGACTGTGGATGTATTATAAGATGAGTGTTAACAATGTCCTGTATCCATAACACTGATTCATTCTGGACAAGAGAGAACTCGGCCGCAAAGCATACCGTTGACTATCCTTTCTAGCGCTTTTCTGTTCTGAGCATCAGTTTGGTCTCAGCATACAGAGATGACCATCTAACAAAACAGGTTTACTCCACTTTTAGCCGCACAGATATCTCGCTAAGCTCCGGCCACGCCTTTCCACTGAATTCTCTGAATCTCAATTTTAAGAAAGCTATATATATAAGCTGTTGAATATTTTGAAACTAATTTGGCTGAGCGCTGTTGCTGCCATGGGAAGGTTTATTAAATATTAAAGAACAAACAAGTCTCGCAGATGACGAACTATTAAGAATTTCTGACGGAATTAGATATAACGTACATGACGTATTTTAATTATGACGTCTGCCTACCTGTGGCGTATTTGATTATAACGACATATACTAGACTGGCAGATTGGATTCCTCTATTACATTGAAAAAGAGATTCTGGGAACTCATGGTTAAAACGCGGTTCAAATATGTGTACAACTTAGGCGGAGCTTAAATAGAAGTTGGCGGGGCAACATTGCCATTTGCAAAGCTAATGATATGAGTTGATGCCAGTCATAACATTAGCTTTTACCATCACAGCCACACAGCCACTGCCACTTAGCCAGTCGTCCATTGCACAGAGTAGCAGACCTGGAGTTAAATACTTTCAAAAGTATATAAATGCAAATGGAAATAGTTACTGCACATTGGTTCAAATGCAAATGCAAGTGCAAATACTTTCAACTTTGTTCAAATGCATCTGCAAATGCAAATACTTTTCTAAAAGTATTTCAAATGCTTAAAGTACTTTCAAATGCTTTTATTTTCTATAATACCCATATATTTAAATATAAGAATAATCTTTTCTTGGTTGGCAAATGGACATTTTCTATCAGAAAATTGAAACTTTCTTGAACAAATTTGAGGGTTACGGCTTTAACGGCTTTAACGCATGGTCTTTTATGGTCAAATGTATTACTTAATTGGATTTGCAAATTGAAGAAAGTGGTCAATATACTAGATACCCGTCTTATTGACACATCGGAGGGATTACTCTGAAGGATGTAGCATGTGATTAAGCACCAACTCAGAAGAAACTTAATAGTTTGTATGAAGTATATGTGGAGCATTGTCTGTTTTAGTGAAAGCAAACCATCCTGTTCAATTTCTAAGTGTTGCTATAGATATATTTCTTATAAAATCCTAAGTTTCTTCCAAGTAGTTGGTGACGTTTTAAACTATATCCTTCATATTCTTTTCTCCCATTTTGAAATGTTCGGCTACTTGAGGCACACTGCAGGCAAACTGTTTTCAAAATATGTAACACCTGGGAGAATAAAAAGTGGGGCTTTAAGGCAGTTCGTCCCTTAGGATAGGAAAGCTATTGAAAATAATTTGACCGGAAGCTGTTGCTGCATTAGAGGCCCACACGTTGTATCGGATGTTATAGACAGGTGGTCAATAAAGAAGATTTAACATCAAGTTATTAATTACGGCAATAAATATCTTAGCAGTGAAAGTTTAAATAAATTATACATACTCTTGGAGTTAAGATCTTATTACATGTAGTTTGAAAATGATTGCACTGAAAGTAATTCCTCAATTAGGAATAAATACCTTTAAGTCAATTTGTTTTCAAATGGACATTCTTTATAATAAATGTTCTACTTTGTTGACTGCCGTATTGTATAAAATGGTTAAACACTGATTGTATATTTTAAATCCACACATCCGCTTTTATTGCTATGACACCACGTATTCATTCACATATGATATATTCTATTCATCTTTCCACATACATCCATGGCACTTCTTATCGCGCCTGCCATCCCTCACTAAACTCGCGTTATTCCACCTATGCTTGACCTTTTATTGCGTGGCCACTCGACGGCCACGCATAGATTAGCGTGCGTATAGAATTGCCCATAGGCGCGACCATTTCGCACAAAGGATTGTGATCTCTAACCGCTAACGAGAGAGAGAGAGAGAGAGAGAGAGAGAGAGAGAGAGAGAGAAAGAGAGCGAGAGAGAGAGCGTCTTTATTTTTAGATTGTAGCCATAGATTTAGGATATATATTGGCTAGATCGCTCATTCGCATACTCTCACTATGGGGGCTAGTTGTCCCGACAGCTGGATTTTCACTGAGGCGGACTGACTGCCTGCCATCTGACGCAGACGATCAGCTGTGTATATAGACTCCAAAAGTAAGTACAAATTTTATTGGTAATTGGAATATAAATTCTGCCTAAATAGCATGCAAAATACGGAACTACAAAACTACGGTAAAAAAAGAAATTGGGGAAATATGGTTATACGGATAGGCGTTAGGAATTAAAGCCTAGCACATACATTGCTGATATTCCAAACATTTCTGTACATATAAATATACGATAACTTCTATTCATTTTGGAAACTGCTGCCGTAAGCCGTTGCTGTACACATGTAGACAACTTTCAGCATTATTATTTACATACTCTACACACATCTTTCTCGTGCTGACAATGAAACAACTAGGTATAGCCTTTGAAACCAGAAAGATAATGGTTAAAGCGAGTTTTTTAATATCCCAGTTTCCGTGAAACCTGACACCGTTTGGTATAGAAGACCTCAAAAAATAAATCAAAATGTTTTCAAAACAAAGTAGAATTTCTATTTTGTTGTTGATATAGTAACTTATTTACATGTATGAGCTGTAGTGTAAAACCGCCAACTCGATGGTATAGAACATCTAAAAAAATAATTAACATGTTAGCAAAAAATGATAGACTTTCTGTTTATGTTTTGTGGGTATATTAACTTATTTATGAGCTGTATAACGTAGCCTAAGCGTTTGAATCACTTGTAATAAGTCGACCCTGTAGGTGGGGCTTAGAATACACCTTCGTATCCTCTGCGTGTCGTAAGAGGCGACTAAAGGAGGTAAGGGTGAGGTAACCCTGACAGAAACCTCGAGTGCTGAAGACGGACGTTCCAGGCCGCACGGCGCACTCTAATAAACCATGGATCCACGCACTTAACGCTTATGATCATGGCGATAGTCACTTACAGGACTGGCGGTATGATCAGCGAACGAAAAGAAGAAGAAGACTTGTAATATGTGAGCACATACTTTAGTAAGAGCGGTCAAATCTTGTAGGTAAGCTGACAAATATTTCGAAACTTATTTGACTGGGTGCTGTTGCTGCTTACGGCAGGATCAGCGACCAGTCAAATTAGTTTCAAAATATTAAACAGCATGTTTAATAAATAGCAAAGACAGACAATTCTTACAACATGTTGAACTATTAAGAATTAAAGACGGGCCAAGTAGAATGATTTATGACGTAATGATTATGAGGTCAGCATGCACGTCACTTAGTTTGGTATGACGTCACGTTACTTTATATAATCGATGGATAAACTTGCAAAGGTCCATTGACTATGAGTTGTTGTAAGAATTGCATGTCTACTATTTAATACATATTCTGTTGAATATTTTGAAACTAATTTGGCTGGGCGCTGTTGCTGCCATAGGCAGCAACAGCACCCAGTTAAATTAGTTACACAATATTCAACAGCTTAACTGTATATATTTCAGAAATTGATAGTTAGGGCATTCAGGGATCAATCGATCCCAGCACTGCGAAGTGTGGGTGGAGCTTATCTAGAGGTGGGCGGGGCATAGCTAAAACTGGAAAGGTCCATTGCCTATAGGCGCTGCCATTTTGTGCAAGGGATTGTGGTAATTCACGTTCTCGCTAGATCTCCTAACGCAAACGCGAACGATATATACACCTGTGCAAAAGTTAAGCACCACCCTATTTTTACGCACATGCGAGGGTATATTCATGTGCTATGAAGAAAGCAATAGCATAAACATTTATGTACCCATCCATCTTAGTGCAAGAGGTAATAATGCAACTAGAGGAATGCTGATTATGATGGTGGGGAAACACTGTATGTTTTTGTTTGAACTTGAAAACGAGGCCTGAATATGGTTACGTTGACACAACTGACAACTATTGCCCTACAGTTGACACACGTGGCTAGATTGTCATTAATCGTGTCTGAAAACGAAGTTTAACATCTGTGCACGAGTTTGAGACTGTCATTATTAATACCGGGTATATCCACCTTGTGCCTGGATGACGGCCTGGACACGACATCTCATGCTGGTCACCAACCGACTGATACGCCATTGTGGTATTCGTTGCCATTCAAGATGGAGTGCGTCTGTTAATTCCTGTAGGTTCTGCACAGGAGGATCCCTCCTTCTCACCATGTTTCCCAGAATGTCCCAGATATGCTCAATAGGGTTCATGTCAGGGCTCCTTGCTGGCCATGGTAGGGTTTCGATGGCATTCTGGCGGAGGTATTCATGCACAGCTCTAGCACGATGTGGTCGGGCGTTGTCATCCATGAATATAGGGTGGGTTCCAGGTGCATGATTTACAAAATGAGGGACCACAACTCTATCCAGTATGGAATCTTGATATCTTTGTCCATTTAGTGTTCCAGGTACAGTCAACAGATCCAGCTTACAATCAAATGAGATGCACCCCCATATCATAACGGAACCTCCACCAAATGGAACTTCTTCCATGATGTTACGTTGGTCGTACGCCGTGCGTCTGGACCTCCATACACGAGTTCGACCATCTGTGGCATGAAGCAGGAACCGACTTTCATCGGACCAGTGTACCCGTCTCCAGGATCTCATGTTCCAGTGTCTTCTTTCGTTGCACCACCTCAGACGCTCCTCTTTGTGGTGTGCAGTGAGGAGAGGACGTCTGACAGGTCTCCTAGCTTTCATGCCAGCAGCATACAGTCTCCTTTTGACGGTAGACATTGACACTCTATTGCGCGTTTCCCATTGCTGGCTGAGCACTCTGCTGTTGGTGAATGGAAATCTCCTAACAAGGCGTACTAGGGCTCGATCATCACGGGCAGTAGTCTTCTTCGGTCTTCCAGATCTAGGCCTGTCCTTCACCTCGTTAGTTTGCCCATGTTTTGTAATCAAACGACTGATTACAGTATGGTTAATGTTCAGCTGTCTGCCAATCTCTCTGCATGACATACCAGTGGTATGCATGCCTATGATTTGCCATTTCACACGATCACTTAACCTTCGTCTTGCCATAGCGGTTCACAATCAAGAGCTAATTCTCGCTGTACAAATAAACCACGGTCATGAACACAAAATTCCTAATCTTGTCGCCTAAATCTGTATGTAATGTTCTACACCTCAAACTGGACTTTTACATAACTGAACACGTGTGCTGTTTCCCGCCACGCACGGACATCAAGCGGCGTGAAGTCATGCATGCATGTGCATTTCGTACTTGGAATTATGTCAGCTAACGCGGGGACAAAAAGTATGGCAGCCTAGTTGTACCATCATGTTTCTACGTTCTATTGTTTTTGCTGGTGCTTAACTTTTGCACAGGTGTATATATATATGAGGAGGCCCGCCTCTATTTTTAGATTGGATTCGTAGATTTAGGATATATTGTCTAGATCCCTCGTGCACATTAAAACCATAAGCCTATTATCGGGGCTAGTTGTCAGGCTGGTGGCCTGAGCTAATTGCTGTCTGACTCACGCAGACGATCAGATGCATATATAGCCTACAATGTGAGTAAATTCTTCCTTTTTGGCAATTGGAAGAGAAACTGAACAGACGCAAATTTATATATATGCATCAGAAATAAAATGGTATTGTGATCTGCCCCCACTGTACCCACGTACATATCTAATCTCCACTTCAACACTCGTCTCGATCAAACTGGCCAAAATCGCTTCTGTAGTAATCTTGAGAAACTACCATTTACATCTAACAGGTAGGCATTTTTGACAATTTACCACTGGAATGACTGTCTCGATAACTGAGCCTATCATTCCAATAGTAAAGTGTCAAAAACAACGGTCTCTTGGTCTGCAAATGGGCATATGATATTCTCTATGATAATGGATCGATCTGATCTGTTGCCCAACCATATGACGTCATAATCATTTACGTCGTATGTGGGATGACGTCACAATCAAAATACGTAATGAATGATGTAAATAGCTTCATCTGGAACATTGAATAGGCCATCAAGTGTACGAATTTTATGTCTGCAATTTAATCCCCGGGATTCAATCAATCAGTCAATCAATCAATCAATCAATCAATCAATCACGCAATCCATCAATCAATCAATCAATCAATCAATCAATCAACTACTGCCAGTGTCGCGATGGAGACCAGGTGAGGGCATAGAATACACCACATGGTGTGCATCCAAAAGATAGTCTTGAATTCGCTAGGTCATCAGTATATCCGACATGTGAAAGCTGGTTCGCTAAACCCAGATTCTTGCCTTGGTGGTGTGGTCCAGCGGAAAGATGTCTGGGGTGCTGATGCTATGCGGAATTACAGGATGACGGTTCGATCCCCCACCGGGGAAATGATGATCAACAAAGTAAACTGACGGGTGCACTCCATAGGCTGGGTTAGCACAAAAATTGAAGTCATCGCGTTGCCAGTGCATTGCATACCTACCTCCTTAGCAAGCAAGCAAGCAAGCAAGCAATCTTTATTGACAAATCCAACATGTGGCCATACAGACAATATTTAACATTCTGTTGAACATTTTGATACTAATTTGACTGGGCATTGTATGAATTGTATGGCCTTACTATTTAATCAACATTCTGGTGAAAATTTGAAACTAATTTGCCTTGCGTTGAATGTCTTTACCATATTCAATTGCGTCCTATTAAAGCTTCACATACGTCATAGTCAAAATGCTTAGTGAATGACGTCTCCAGCTCCATCGTTAATATTGAATAGTCGGTCAAGTGTACACACTTTGAGTTTTTACGTTTTAATCACCATTCTGTTGAATAGTTTGAAGTTAATTTGACTGGGCACTGTTACGGCCATAGGCAGCAAAAGCACCCAGTCAAATTAGTGTCACGATATTCAACCCCTTACCTATATGGTTACCTTGAAATTGGGATTCTGGGAAGTCATGCATCAAAGTATATAAATTGATACCAACACGCCGATAGGACACAGACAGAGCTTACCTCGAAATTGATCCCACCTTTGAAATTGTCATGAATAAATGTGATCATTAAACAGCCAATACCACTTAATAATGTGTGCTCCACCCAACATGGACCACTTGTAATAAGTGACCACATATTTTAGCAGGCGCAGGCAGATAGTTAGCTCTGCTCTCCCGGATCCATGTAGACCCAATCGCAATGCACTGCTTCTCTTATGGAACGAGGGTATAAGTTATCCGATCTGTCACTCAAGTGTTGACGTCAATTATGTCACAAGTATGCTGACGGCACAGTCAAAATACGTAATGAATGACGTAGCTATGGCCATCAGGAACATTGAAAGATCCTTAAGCTGTGCGAATTGTATTTCTTTACCATTTAAAAAACATTCTGCTGAATATTGTATAACTAATTTAACTGTGCTGCTGCCATAAGCATCTATATTAGTCAAATTAGTTTTAAAATAGTCAACAGCTCACCTCTATAGTTACCTTGGAAATGGGATTCTGGGAAGTCATGGTTGAAAGTATATAAATCACAATGACGACGACTATGAATATAGGACCCTCATCATGTCTTATTGTGTTTTAACCGCCTCATGGCATAGCTGGTCAAACCGGCCTCTACAGTGATCTTGAACAATGTCAAATTGCATGACATGGGGGTGGGTGGGGGCAGTTTTTGATAATTTACCACTGGAATGACTCTCGAGACAGTTATTCCAGATTCTAATGGCAAATCTGCGGAAAAAGTCTTCTCTTGGCCTGCAAATGGACATTAAATATCTAAATAATTTAACAATCTTTATCAAATTTAGACAGTAAAGGTTTAATATATTATGACGACAATACCAGGTACTGTGTCTGTTTCCCTTATGTATTATATCATAAAACACTAGGCTGAATATTCGAGATGCATAAATTTCCATTGTTATGTCTCGTAGGGTGTCGAGTCAAAGATTTTAATATCATGGACACATCTTACTAGTCACTATATGTGTGGTACATTTTTACAGTAAAACATGTATAATAATATTGTAGAGCGTGAAAAAGTAGACACAATTCGCCAAAAAATAATGTATGTGTGATTTTCCTTAGTAATTTATTGTCCTTAATCCTTCACTGGGAAAAGAGCCAGGCATACACTTATTTAGCACTATGGATAAATAACTGATGTTCAGAATTTCCAGTCAAAACGGCTGTCAATAACATTGTAGCGGGTGGTTTAGATACAAAAATCAACAGAAAGGGTATGTATGTGATAAGTTAGTAATGCCTGCAATGTGTTCAGCCCAAGAATTCCACCCAAATGGTTTGATAGGTACCTGAATATGCTAATGAAGCATTGAGTTAAAATGTTTTCCATGAAGTAATCTAATTCGTTGTACATAATTTCATAGTGAAAATTGGCTGAAATTTTAGCCAATTCACATCCTTCACTGCCTTATTGTCTGTAGATTATGCTTGGCCCTAGATTGTCATCCACATGGACTTGAGTTTGATTACGCAAGCTATATTCCGAATTAAAAAGATTTCTAGATGAAGTAATTTCATAGTATGCAAATCCATGTTGAAAACAGGTGAAAATTGTATCTGATTCATGCTTTTCAGCGCCCTATTGCCTGTAATATATTCGCCCCCAGGATTTCAGACACATAGGCTTATAAGGCATTGGATATGCTAGTTATATTGCCAATTCAAAATAAATCCTACAGCAAAGACATTTTGCAGTACGCAATTCCATGCTTAAAATTGGCTGAAATTTTAGCAGATCCGCAGTTTTTAATACCCTACTGTCTACACTAGGTCGACCCCAGAGTTTTAACCATATGGTTAGTTAGGGTTATGAATGCACTAATTTGAAGTTCTGAGTTTACAATTTTCTACCAAGAAGCAATTTCAGAGTACATATTTCTGTATCGAAAATTGGCTTAAATTTGGGCTATTTCACAGTTTTCGGTGCCCTGATGTATGTAATATATTGGGTGCCAGAATTTAATCATCAGAGACATAGAGGGATTTGAATACGCTAGCTAAGGCATATATTGCGAAATTAAGAAATAATCTACTCTAAAGTAATTTCCTAGTATGCAATTACATACTGAAAACTGGCTCAAATTGTGTCAGATCCACAGTTTTCAGTATGCTACTGTCTGAAGTAGATTATGTCCGAGAATTCCACTGATGTGGTTAGATAGGTATATGAATGCTCTTTTGGAATATCGAGTTTAAAAATAGTCTACCATAAAGTAATCTCGCAATATGCAGTTTAGTGGAGTCCAACATTTATCAGATGTCAATAATTTACTGTTTTAAATACCAATATCTGCATAATTTGTTTGCACTCTGCTTCCGACCATCTAGCCAGATAGAACTCTACGTAGTATTGTACGGAATATTGCACGATTCTACCATCAAGTAATTTCATAGTATGTTGTTATATAAGCGACATATGCCACCATTGTAAGATAGTTGGTTCACATTCCTCACATTCACCACATTCCGATAGGTGTTGATAGCTTCGACCCCAGAATGTCAGCCAAATGTTTACATATTTATATGAATACGTTAATGAAGCATTGAGTTTAAAAGATTTATACCATGAAGTAATTTCGTAGTACACAATTTATTCTAAAAGATGTGCTCAAATCTTGGCTGATTCACAGTTCCACATGCCCCACTCTCTTTAACATGTTCGGTACCAAAATTTCACCACATAGTTTCAAAGCAAGACTTTACAAGAATGGACTCGATACCCTTTTGTCTGGTGTGGTGAAAAGGTATATCCCTCGCTAAAATTCAAATATACTACACTACAAATAGATTGTGTGCGAGAGCACACCAGTCCTAAAATTGTGATCGCTATGGATTAGTCAGGCACTGCGCTAATATTGATTTATTCAAATATGTTTCATGTCTCATAAATTACTTGACATTTCAGCGCAGTTGGTGTCTAGGGATTAGGGATCTCTGTCAAAGTCAATATATTCTATCTCCCGAAATCCCACGTAATTCATATTGAGAACTGTATCGCTCAATTGCATTATATAGTCCCCTGTGACACGTGCGCTGATGTAGTTAATAATAAGTGTGGCTGACGCCTGAACTTGGTTAAGATAACTAAGCCCTAGTGTTAACAGATTTAGCTGAACGGTGAAGGAGGTTTCAAGACACATTTACGTTGAATACTTTGAAACTAATTCGACTGCAACCTAGAGCAGCTCTCAGTCATATTAGTCTTCAGGGCCCACATTTACGCGAACATGTTTGAAATTAAAACTGTTAAGATTGTATACATGTAGAGGCTTGCATTGTGTAGCCCAATGTAATACACCGAAATAAACATTAGCACGTGATGATTCTATTCCGTTTTCTTGTTACGTTGAATTAGGGACTCGTGCCCTTAAATTAATTTCGCAATTAAAAAGATTATGTTAAGATTTATTTCATTTCATTACATTTAGGTAGACAATTTATGCTTCTAACAGGATTTGATTTTAGTAAATTTATTTACAAGCATTTTGGTTTCAATGTAGGGCTTTAAAAATAATTAAGAGTGGCAGTCTTACACCATGAACAAGGCGGGATAGGGGTTAAATGGAAAAGGAAGTCTTTTGCACTGGACCATTTAAGAGTGTATGGAATCATTGATTTTACGACAGATTCGTTGCGAATAATTCTGGCCTATACCATTAGAAGAATGTTATACTTATGACATGTTTGTTGGAAACCATTATTTAACTGTTTGACAACCATAATAGCATTGTCTTAATTGCAGGTCAACCATACAGGTAAACTGTTGAATATTTTGAAACAAATCCGACAGGAACCTGTTGCTGTCATAGGCAGCAACAGCTTCCAGTCAAATTATCTTCAACATATTCGCGTTACTATGTGTTACATTGCAAGTAATATACTGCATTTAGTCTTAGCGATCAAAGGGTTACGCTGTGATAGATGTATGACGCAATTGTAGAATGGTCACGTCCAGTATTTCAGAGACCAGGGGCAGGCAATACTGATCGTCGTCAAGCAAGTCGGCACGTGTTTCTTAATGGCGATACCATTGTCATAGAATTACGTTATCCCTTTGATTTGAGAAGTTGCTATAGTGACCTACCATCCCAGCCCCACCAACAACATCTCTCCGTGGATCTGATCCCTGTCAAGCAGGATTCTTTGGTTGTTATCAGACTTGTTGGCGCATTGTCTTCCCAAAACCCTTGCTGTTACATTTATATATGTGAACATAATGTAGATGTAACTTGCACGAATTGTAGTCATGTTGATAACACTGCCATCTGATTCGTACAGTCCTGCTCAAATATCAATGTTTTCCAGGGTTGTTGGATACAAAGTGTTCGTGCAATTATGTAGTGTGGACATCAAAAGTATTGAGTAGCTCTGATCAGACACTTTTAGGGAACATTAATTAGTAAGTGTCTTAGCCTTAGTGACTGGCAGGAGATTTCAACTCCAAGTTGGGTGAACGCGGAATTGCAGACAAAGGTTCAAGACTTGACGTATGCATGGGATCCTATGGAGAGGGAACACGCAGCAGCAATGGTGATGCACTGGTGGCATCCCTTAGTTCCAATGACGTATTTGTCACAAATACGGCTTCCAAACATTCCTTAGTTCCAATGGCGTATTTGTCACAAATACGGCTTTCAAACACCAGACAATATGGACTGGACACATTACTGATCGCAAAGCTCCAAAAGGTTCTAAGGCTACAACAGCTGTCTTCAACCAAATAAACTTCATACTATGCAGGACAGAAGCAACACCCTTACCCCGGAATGCTCGTTCGTATGGAGGCACAGACCTCAATTCTAACCATAAGCTAGTCATTACACGCCTTCAGATGAACGATATCTACCTAATACGTAAACACTATCCCAGGCAAGAGGGTAGAGTAACATACAACCTACCCAAGCTCACTAGCGACACTGACACTCAAATGTCATACAAAAAAGCCCTTGGGGAGCAAATAGCTAACATCGATATCAGCTCCGATCCAAACGAAGCCCTAACCAAAATACTGAAATTTAAGGAATCATCCACTACCAGCACCATAGGTATTCTTAAAAACAACCAAACTAGGTATACTGACGACCCTTTAGTTGTAAAGCTGTCAGCAGAGCAGAAAGCGTTACTGCTGCACATCTATCAAAGTGGCCAAAGTGAAGACTGCACCAAACTACGCCGGGAGCGAAATATTATTCTGCGCAAAATTAGCGAACGATTAAGGGATCTTGCTATTCAAGAGGCAGACTCCCTAGCAGATGAAATCACTGTCATGGATGGCTGTTACAAAATGTTTCGGGCAGCCCGAGCCCTGAGAGTTGCTGACTACACACCACCACTCACTGTACACAACTCTGAAGGACACTTTATCGGAACTGACCACGGAAAAGCCAAGCCGATCCCAGAATGGTTCAAAGAACAGTTCACTGACAACGATGATGAACCCTTGCACCCGTTCTCAGGAGACCCCATGCCATTACTAACACCAATTAAAACAGCAGAAGTTGAGAAGGCACGTAAATCCCTGAAAGATGGACGTGCATCTGGCCATGATGGCATGAGCAATGAACTATTCAAATATCTCAAAACCGATCACGCACCTAATCAATTCAGCTTTTATGCACCACCTTCCCATCGACGCTGTAGGCCAAGGCACCCTTATCGCACTACCCAATACCAAGAAGCCGCCTGGGCCCCAGCCAATCTGCGGCCCATTGTGCTCCTCAATAGAATACGAAAAATCATATCCAATGCTACTCTATGCCGCATACGAGACAAGATCGATTACTTCACCGGATCATGTCAAAGTGGCTTCGCAGACATTGTATGGGCTCAACGCATGCTTGTCTCAGTAGTCATGTCCAAACACTGGGACGTCCACAAAATGGGCATTGACATGTCACGAGCCTTCGACACAATTAAACGCTCAAAGATCCTAGATGTACTAAGCCAGTCAGTTGCAATGAAGATGAGCTGCGCCTAGTGAGACTGCTACTTGCGGACACTAAGCTGAGAGTACGAGTCAAGCCAGTGAAGTATGTAGAGTTTGAGACATCAATCAGCTCCCCACAGGGAGATGGTCTATCTCCGGTGCTTTTCACCTGCTACATTGTTGCCGCATTGAAAGGTTCCACAAGACCAAACCCCCTAGTATCAATACTGGGCATGCCCACATTTCTTACAGTGTGTTCAAAATTGTACTACCTAAAACGTTTCTCTTTTTAAAAAACATGTTAATTCGTGTATGAGCCATGATGGACTCTAAAGATTACGCTACAAAATTATAGCAATTCGTCAATTTCACCTGAATATTGAAAGAATGCGCACGAAGCATGGCGTCGAAGTGGAAGTACACGCTCTCCATCTTTGTGGAAATCGTGCCAGCAACAGTGCACAGCCAAATTAGTTTCAAAATGTTCAACAGATTGTTTAATCAAATGGTAAAGACATTCAATTCGTACAATGTGTCGCAATATTAAGCGCTAAGGACGCACTATATCGAGTGGTTCAAGATGTCATGATTATGACGTCATCTTACACGTAACGTAGTTGATTATCATGTCATATGACGTCATATGATGTACGGAAAAACTTCTCCGAATAGCTGCAAGCAAGCTCTTTATGAATGAATCCAAAATAGAGTTCACCCACATATACATATCTACAAGGCATGAAACTAAAGAAAATGGCAATCCACTTCGTGGCGGCGAACCATGGAGGAAATGTAAAATTCTGGGCTCACTGCTTTGCAGTACTGCTGACATCCTTGCACACTGCGTTATGGGAAATGTGGCTTTCCAGTCTTTCTGGAAGCTATGGATTCGTAGATCAAAATGCCCTTGATAAAAAGACTACGTTTATACAATGCAACCTGCGTATATATCCTCGATGCTGTATAACTGTAACAGCTAGGCAGCTCCAAAGGCAGCTCTAGACAAACTCAACACCTACGCACCATCACTGGATAGAGTATAATGTCCAATGATGCACTATACACGATACGTAATACGTCGCCGCTGTCTGTAAAAGTCACTCATCAAAGTCACAACAGCACAGATAGCCTTGGTATTCGTCCTACTGGGAGCCAGCAAATACAAAGCCATGCGAGGACGTCATTGCATAAATCTGCTAAGCGTTCATTGCATAAATCTGCTAAGTGTGCCATGAGGTGACCTCAAGAAAGCAGGACTCTGTACCCTTAAGTCAAGAATAGACCTGAGGAAGTTAAGGATTTCGGCTGAAGACACGCTAAGGATTTTATTACTAGAACCGCATAATACAGTAGTCATTCATCATACATTGAAGGACTTAGATATGCTTTTACGGTTTAGAATACAGATCCAGAATCTGTTTTAGCAGTAAGTATATATGCATATCTCTCACACAGATGACACAGCTAGGCCATAGTCCCGGAAAACCTCGTTAATATTTACGTTTTACGATACAGGATGGTGGAAATTCAATCATGGTAGAGGAAATCCAATTAAAGGAAGCGTTATTTTGTGGCGAGCGTTGCAATTTTGCCTAATATGAGATTTTAGCTTTTACAATGTGTAAGATTATTTCATCTCAGGCATTGGCAAACAATCTTCATCATAGACTTGGATGTTAGTCTACCACATTGTTGAATAATGTGCCACTGTGCGCCACATCACGTTGGAAGCTGTGTTTGGTGCCAATGTAGGTCTCCGAAGCAGCAATGGATGTGTGTGAATTTCGCCGATTTGACCCGGATTGGGCCCATTAATTGTCAATCAGAGACACGCCTGAAATCGGACTTTATAAATTGAAGTCAACAAAATGAACCTCTCTCCAGTTTTTGCTATGTCGCGCACATCGCTAGCTAAGCTTCACCCACACCTCGCTCGTGTTGGGATCGATCGATCACCGAACTTAGTGACAATCAATAACCAGAAAACCATACAGGTAAACTGTTAAATATTTTGAAACTAATTTGATTGGGTGCTGTTGGCAGATTAGTTTTAGACATTCGACAGCATGTTTATTAAATAAAAACATACAACCTGGCGGACTTTTAAGCGTTTAAGACTAAATCGAGTTATTCATGACGTAATGAGTATGATGTCACCATACACGTCCCGTAGTTAGTTATGATGTCATATGATCAATGTATAAACTGGAAAGGCCAATTTGCAGATCGTATTGGAGAATGTCGAAGCAAAGGAATTCACTCGCCAAATGCATGTTTCCGTAAGCAGTGGCCGCTGCATTTGTTGATGAACGATCAGTTATGCCATTCTCGAATGTATTATTTTCTTCTCAACACACGCTCAAATTACAAGAGTAGCCTGGATAACTGCACCTGTTGAGTTTTTGTTTATCCTCTTCCAATGCAGGAATCCAGTTTTAGCCACGCCCCGCGCATCTGTATCTAAGCTCCATCCACATTTCGCCGTGTTGTTGTCTATCGATCCTTGAACTGCTTGACTATCAATTTATAGAAAGTATATAGGTAAGGTGTTGAATATTTCCTAAACTAATTTGACCGTGTGTTATTGCGCCAGCAGCAACAGCGCCAAGTCAAATTTACTTTTGTAAATATTCGCCAGCATCTTTATTCAATAGTAAATACATACAATTCGTACAAAAACGCTTAGTTCGTCATCAATTACGCGTTCGTGACGAACTTATCTACGTTATTCATGAAGTCATTGATTATGATGTCAGCCAGCCTACAAGTCATGTAGATGGTTATGACGTCATGTGACTGATGGATAAACTGGAAAGGTTCATTAGACCTCCATGCAGGAATCAATGAGACTCATTATCGCACAGCGCCATTGTTGTAATCATGGTAAAGAAATAAATATCCGTCAAAACCGTGCAGGAAATGTATATTATTCATAGCTAGGGGGATTGTGAAGTCAGACCAGTTGATTCTAATCGTCACGCATGGTGGCAAAAGCTATATCCTCTTTATCAGTTAGTGACTACCGAGTCGTGTTCACGAAGATAGCTGTGGGCACAATCATATAGTAGTAATCATTTGCGCAATCAGAGAAAATTCTCCCGAAATGCAACGCTCGATTTGTGTAAGGTATCATTATGGCATTCTTTCTTTCCCGCAGCGGTTTGTGCAAACTCCTACAGCAAGTAGCAACGCCAGCATTATTTTGGAATCATACTCCAGAAATCTGAAATACTGGTCGGTAATTGAAAAATTGATTGCTTCCCTCGTTGTACTCTTACAAAAAATACTTTTTTTAGAAAGAAATCGTGATAGAGTGAAATTTGAATTTTATGGATACGTTTTTGTGTGATTTTTATATGATCACTGAATGGGATAACATATATTTATCATGGCATTTGTGACGTAGTGCAATTGCGGTCTGCATGATGTGCAACATTTACATCTTAGTCTGACGACGGCAATTGCACACATTCGCAAATATATATTCGGCGTGTGTAAAGAAATTGTAATATGATCCTGAATCTGATATAATGGCAATTACCAGAAAACATTAATTTTGCAAGCACAAAGTTTCCAGATAAATAGAAAGTACCTTTAGATTTCAATATCAACAAACAATAGCAACCGATGCATTGCAACATCTAATTCACCGAGCAGTTTCAGCTCTTTCCTACCATCCATCACACACGCACACAACTGGTCACTCACTATAAATTTGGATTATAAAGGCTGTGAGCCAACCAACGGACAACAGATAACGTGGTTTGATGGTTATTTCTCGCTGTTTTCTTGCTTAACTACACGTTCGGGAGCCAAACTATGTAGCGTGCAGAGGTTTAACTTCTTAGATTAAAGGATTCACACCAGAATGCTTGAAATTTTAATAATTATAGATAAAAAGAAACGAAATAAATCTTAACATATAATGATTTAATTCCATATAAATTAATATAATTTTTGGAGTTGTGAAATTGAATTAGAGGCGCGTGTCTCTAATTTAATTTCACAACTAAAAACATTATATTTATCATCATATGTTAACATTTATTTCGCTTCAATACATCTAGCAGTAATCGTCCACTATAGATACAGAGTAACTATGAGATATGGCTGCTAGGTGAGAAAAAGGTTTAGATTTGACACTTTCGGCTCTGTTCACTTAATTCCCCTTATTTATGCAATGGCTGGCTATGTTAGGACTAGCCAGCCTGAAAGCTGCTGCTGCTTAGGTTGAAGCAGGTGCATCCAGTCTACCCAGTCCGAAAAGATTCAGCATTGACCAGCTCACAGATTTTGGATTGAAATGTATTGCTAGTGCTATGTGGAGCCTCTCCGCTACCCGACAACACCGGTTTTACTTATTAGACATGGGACTAATACCCTCAACCATTTGGTTAGGTTAAACACATTCAACCCAGTAACCCCTTCACGCTGCATTCCACGACTATCATCTACAATACAAATATTAGTAATCTGTTTGATACGCTGGGGCTACCCTGATTAGAAAAACTGTTTGTTCCAGTGGCAGAAGCAGTTCCTAGTCAAAGCAGACCCAGCATTGGCAGACGAATATTATTCTTGTCTTGAGGCGTATTTGGCTTTGCAGGGTTCAAAGGTATAATCCGCCACTTCGGCAGTTGCATTAATGGTGATTAGTGTATTGTGCATTAATGGTTTTTGGTGTATTGTGCATGGTTACGGTGTGTCGGATACCATGGAGGGTTTATGTGGTCAGCGGTGTCGGAAATGTTGCTGTCGGATAACAGATGGTTGTCTAGACCGCCAGTCTGGTGTATTGGCAAAGCCAAGCTCTGTCTCTGTAGTTTATGGATAGGTACTTTGTAACATGCAGAGTTGAATTGGTGGTAGTAGTAGTAAATTGATTTGTTATGTAAACTGATGTTCTTTAGTTAGGGTTGATTATCAGTGAGTCCTTGCATTGGCGAGTACAAATGTATTACACATCAGTACCCGCCAATTATGGACTCCGTGACAATTTTCTTGTAGGATTTTCTATTAAGGACCTGTTCCAGTATCTTTGTGCTGGTGCTGTTCCATAATTTTGTGGCTGTTATTGTGATGCGTTGTTCTCCTGTTTCCGTTCGTGTGAATTTGGTGTGTAGATTATGTTTATTTCTAGTATTGAGTTCTGTTTGTTTGCTCTTGTGTGCTGCAGTCCGGATAGCATTGTAGTAGGTGAGATGAGGGAGAACGCGTGTGCAGTACCAAGTTTTAACAGTGTCTGGTGCCATGTACGGCTTTAGTCTTTGGATAACGCCTACGCCCCTAGCCACTTTTGCCGTAACTATTTCAATTTGTTTAGCCCAGGTCAGATGTTTGTCCAAGTATAGTCAAAGAAATTTAGCAAATGGGGCTTCTTCGATCTCCTTTTTGCTAATGTAGATTTTTGGAATTTCACTTTTTTTTAGTTTCGGCATGTTTGTAAATAACATATAATTAGTTTTATCGACCTTTACTGATAGTTTATTTATTGAGAACCAATTTTGAATTTCTTCCATTTCTTTATTTACATTTGCATATACCCTATCTATATTCTCATCGTAGCAAAAGGCATTGATGTCATCAGCAAACAGTATTAGTGACAAGTGCTTACAGAGGTTTGGTAAATCATTCATATATAAAAGGAACGGCAGGGGGCCAAGAATACATCCCTGAGGAACACCACAAGTTAGTTTCCCGGTTTCAGAGCATGTTGCATTAAATTGTACCCATGGTGTTCTTTCGCTTAGATAGCTCTGGAACCAATCTAGTGCACATCCTCTTATACCATAATAGGCAATTTTATCTAATAGGAGTTTATGGTTAATTGTTTCAAAAGCCTTCGAGAGGCAAAGAAAAATGCCTATTATACTTTGCTTTTTTTCTTAGGATTCAATAATTTTTTCTGTCATTTCTAATATTGCAAGCACTGTTGAGTGTTTGTCACGGAATCCGTATTGTGATTTATATAAAATTGATTTTTTTTATCCGGATAGTTTATCAGTCTATTATACATTAAGCGTTCTAAGAGTTTTGAGAAAAGTAGAAGTATGGAGACGGGTCTGTAATTTGAAAGGTGTGTACAATCCTTGGCTTTGTATATTGGTGTAACACGGGCTAGGTTTAGTTTTGCTGGGAAGATACCGTGCACTAAGGATAGATTGCAGATGTGGCTGAGTAGGATAAGCATATCTTCTGCACAGGTTTTAATGATACGCCATTTAAAGCCATCAATGCCGGCGCGTTTTATTGGTTTGAATGTGTTTAAAATGTTAAGAATTTCTTCTGTATTAGTAGGGTAGCTGGAGAAAGATGAATTTTATTTGAAAGTTCTGGGCCTATATTGACAAAATAATCATTAAATCCATTAGCAATTTCGAGTTTGTCTGTAATAAGCTTGTTATTGCGGAGAAATTGCGTTTATTGCGCTTTGTTTGTCTTATTTAGAAGTGATTTGCTAGTTTTCCATGTCTCTTTTATGTCTTTTTTGACTGCTCATTTTTATTATGGTAATATGTTTTCTTAGCCGTTTTTATTATTTGATCTAGTTTATTTCGGTATTTTTAATAGGATTTCTTTATGCTTTGTTTGATACTTGATGAACGTTAAACATAGTTGATGTTTTTATGGCAGGCAGCTATAAGTCCATTCGTGAGCCACCGTTTCTTTTCTTTCATGGGGAAGCTGTGCTCAAATAAGGTTGTACAGATACCATGGATTCTGTTGTAGGCTTGTTCACAAGAATGTGTGTCTATTATTGTACACCAGTCAACCTCTGACATGGACCTTTTGAAATTTTAATATTGACCTGTGAGTAATCTCTGCATTCAAACTTTTTACGCTCACATTGTTTTTGAAATGTTTGTTGTTTTTCTTGTAAAAATATTGGTAGGTGATCTGAAATGTCAGCTACAAAAATTCCGACCTGGGCTTTGTTAATGTTCTGATTAATGTTATTGCAGAATATGTTGTCAATGCCCGTGGCCGTGGATTCGGTTAATCTAGTTGGTTGGGTTATCGTCGGATAGTAGAAGTAGGTATTTAACAGGTTGGTGAAGTCTTTTGTTTGACAACAGTTCTGTATTTTCAGATCAATATTGACATCACCCATGCGGTAGGCTGTCTTGTTTTCAGCTTGAATTATATCTAGAATTTTGCCTAATGATTCGATGAATGTGTTGCAGCCACAGCCAGTAGGCCTATAAATTGTACCAATGATTTTATTTTTACCTTTTGGTATTGGAATTTCAATGAATATTGTCTCAATGTGTTCTTCGGTTATGGAGAGGCTTTCACGTTCAAGGTACTGAATGTTAGCTTTTATGTACATGCCTACACCGCCGCCACCATAATTGTCAATCTTGTTAGTTCGGTGTTTTTTCAATAAATGTATAATTGTTTTTGTTAACAAGGGTAGTGGGTGAATCTACTTTTATCCATGTCTTCGTAATTCCAATAATCCAAAACTCATGTGCACTCATATCTAGGAAATTGTGTAACTTGTCATTGTTCTTCAGTATTGAGCCGGTGTTCGCATGAATAAGTGAGAAGGTAATGTTTTCTTTATTTTCTATTATGCTTTCATTAAATTTCCTTAGTAGTGTGTAGTCACAGTTTTGTGATGGTATGTATAAGTCAAGTCTAGCATCGTTTGAGTTAATTTCACTATAGTTCTTAGTATTTAGTTTAAATGGGTTTAGAATGAGGTCTTGTATGTGTTCTGTATAACTGAAATTTACATGTGGGTTGGTGATTGCAAGCATGTAATCAGTGTTGTCTTTGATGTTGTTTTATGGAAAGAATGATGTGTTGCAGTTTAGGCACCACCACGATTGCTCATCAGTCTCAAGCCGTACGTAGTCAAATGAATTTAGTTCAGAACATCTCAGGTGAACCCACTTGTTACACAAGTCACATAATAATGCCTTCTGGCTAATTTTAACATATTTTTTTACAAGTAGAGCAGGCAAAATCATGATTTACCTTTCAACCAATCACAAACACCTACCGTATCTGCCTCGCGATATATGATCAGTTATAGAGGCAGTGCCGGATTAAGCTGTCGCGAGGCCCTAGGCTGGACACCCAAAGGTGGGGTGGGGTGGGGGGGGGGGGAGAGCATAAGACATGCCCCCTCTCGTCGGGGAAGTACGGAAGGCCCCCTGGAAAATGTGTAAATCTAGATGCTATGAGGTGCATTAAGACGCGTAATTTGGCATAATATTAGTAATTATTATTGAGGACAAGATGTGGTTTTAACACGCTTGCCGTTACGTAGTATATAGAAAAAAGCCTAACATGCCTTTTGGTTTAACCCTTTAATGTCTAAATATGTCAGAAAAACTAAACAATTTTCTTATAAGAATGTCCATTTGCAGACCACGAGAAGACTATTTTTGAAAATTTACCACTGGAATAACTGGCTCGGTTACCGAGCCAGTTATTCCAGTGGTAAATTTTCAAAAGTAGTCTTCTCGTGGTCTGCAAATGGACATTTCTCAAGACAAATATAAAGGCTGTTCTTGGCTGTCTTAGGCAGCAAATGGTTAAAGAGCGAGGCCCCCTTAGGAGCGAGGCCCTAGGCTGCAGCCTAGTTAGCCTAGTGGTTAATCCGGCCCTGTATAGAGGTGTCAGCTATAGTTAGACAATGTGATATAAAAGCAAGGTATTACACGATAAAGAATATGAGGCATTGGCACTTACATGACATCACACACTATCGCTTGAGGACACAAAATGACGGCGACCACCGTTAAACATTTACGCGACATTACAAAGCAGATAATTGAACCATAATCTATCGATGCAATACAACATTTGAGATGAGATTAGCATCACTTTAAATCACATTCAACCCCATTGCTTCTTTCAAATCCAAAAACTACAAGAATATTTAATTCGATGCAACTGATGCAACTGTGGGCAGTCTGCTGGATTACCTCTCTTGTAATCAGAAACAGCTCCTAGGTAATCCGACACGTGCAGGAACCTATTTGATATATCGTTATTAGCTAATTTGCTTGCTTTGGTTTTGTATTTACTTTTTTCTGCGCTTCGCAGCACAGGTTGAGAGGTCAATCAATAAGTGGCTTGTATTGAATATTGAGGATGGTATATATGCGAAGGGCTATGCAGTGGTTGAGATTTTAGTCATCACTCTCTCGGACACCAGAGTGTGTTGTCATATCTGATCAAAAGAACACGTGAACTCTGTGGCGGATAACAACAGCCACACTTCAAGATGCATATCTCTATAAAGGCTATTTGATCTGCCACCATGTCGTGGTCCTTATTTCCCGGAAAGTATTATCAACCAATTCAAAACACCAACCAATCAGTAATGAAGTAATAAGCCTAGGCTGGTGCTCAATTTTCCTCAGTTCTCTTGGCTAACTGTGTTAGCTATGAAAAGTGAAGCTCGTTCTGTCATGATTTCATGGTTGTGTTCTCTTTGACAGCTAGCACAGTGCGACGAATGTTTGGCACATTGACAGCAACAAAACTATTTACAAATTTCTAACTTTGTGTGGAAAATATTGACTAACAAATTCGAATAAAGGAGGAATTCCATACTTGTCTTCGCTATTCTCGGCATGGATGCTCGATGATTTCTTAATAAATTAATGTATGGAGACAATTGTATAAACACAATGGGTAGATCTGATCTATTACTTAAACATATGTCGGTACGAGCAAAAAAGTGGCATGTAGGCTGACGTCACAATCAACATGCGTAATGGATGACGTATCTAGTTCTGTCATGACCATTAAATAGCCCTTCAAGTAAGTGTAAGAATTGTCTTTAGTAGTAGTGTCTGGGTCAAAATGATACCACCTCCCTCAACTGGCCGCCGTTCGCCGATCCGTGGCCCCCACCGCCCTCTCAATCCCTGGGCATAGGGTTGTTGAGACATGTGGTTGGTGTATGCCTCTAGATGGAGGCCCCCAGGGTTGTTGAGACATGTGGTTGGTGTATGCCTCTAGATGGAGGCCCCCAGCGTTGTTGAGACAGGCGATTGGTATTGCCTCTAGCTGGAGGTCCCCATGGATTGAGAGGACGGTGGGGGCCACGGATCGCCGAACGGCTACCACTTGAGGGGGGTTGTATCATTTTGACCCCCGACACTACTACTACGCAAAATGATACCACCGCCCTCAATTGGCAGCCGTTCGGCGATCCATGGCCCCCACCGCCCTCTCAAGCCCTGGGCATAAGATCGCCGAACAGCTGCCAGGGAGGTCGGATAATCCAGACCCTACTACTACGAAGGTCGGAACGCCCATTTAGAGACAAGCCTCCACAGTGATATCCACCAATGATCGCCATCAACCACACTAGAAGGGCCAGGGATATACACCACCCACAGGTACTGATCGCCACACATAATAGGTTCTGAACGCCCATTTAGAGACAGGGATATACACCATGATTACTGTTACACAGCGTCACCCTATTGCAAAGCAATTCGGCCTTAGAGGCTACGAAAGCCGACCTGCTCCAGATGATCGGACAGGTCCGTGCCGAGGAGTTGCAGAAGCGACTGTCCCAAACAATGCAGACGGGAAAGGTTCCATAGCTTACCAAAGATGATCCGTGGAATCCCCACAAGAAAGTGCAGCGGATACGTGAGCTTCGCCAGTTGGACGAGGACGTGACTGCTAGCTTGCGAGCCAAGACTGAAGTGAGGTGGATGGCGGACCATCCACAGGAGCACTTAACACTCCTACGCAGGATCACTAAGCGAGTGATGCCAAGGTCTGAACCCTTAGCCCGGAGCATACGGCAAGAAGGTGAACACATTCTTGGCCAGCGTCTCGGCGAAAGGGAGACAGAGGATAGAGGATGCCGATCAGTATGCTGGACATTCTGTAGACGTCTAGAAGGAGACCTCACTGGCAAGATCATGGAAAAGATCCAGCCGACTGTCCAGAACGCCTTCTACCTCCGCTACACCCATACCTATCGCATCCGTCAAATCGAAGATGGTAGGGTGGCAGCAAGAGAGAAAGCCCGCCTCGACACAGACAATATAGATCGACCCAACACCAAGTGGGCTTTCGTTCGATCAATCAACGTTGAGGTCAGGGCTGTCACCGACCGCCAGCCTCTGCTTGGGGCAGGCCCCCTCCCAGACTGGCTACGACAGAAGAAGAGTATGACTACCCTCGACACCTACAGGTATCGCTGGAGATGTCTAGCAGTCCACCGAGGGGCGAGAGATGATAGAAGTACAGCTCCTGCACGAGAGCTGGCCACACAGTTCTACAGCAAGACAGTGACAGTACCTGATGTCTGCAAGACCTCGCTGGATCAGCTGGACAAGGTAGAGTTCTTCGCCAAGATTGGGATTCACGTGTATGAACCAACCGAAGAGGGCACCTGGCACATAATCAGGCAAGCGGCTCACTACAATGACACCATGACCATCAGAGTGTGGGACCACCATGCCTTCTACATCAAGAACATCTCCAAACTGGCACATACACTAGTCTGCAGTCACTGTCAGCAGAGGTTTACAACGGCATGCCATCTTCAATGCCACGCTGATCACTGTACAGGCGGCAAAACAACAATCGTGTGTCCTGGTGAGAAGGTTGAGGCACCACAGTCTGTGTATGAGAAAGCCGTCTATCCGCCCCAACCATCCAGTTCAGCGGCTACTCGTTGGATCGAGTATGAGTAAGAAAACAGAGGCGTACACATACACCATGTAGAGTGTGGGCACGGTGGCAAGCAGTGGATTGAGGGCACTCTAGTAGATGGTTATGATCCGACCATCAACACCGTTTACCAGTTCCATGGCTGTCACTGGCATGGGTGTCCACAACACCAGCGAGGGGAGGATGCCGAACAAAGATACCGCAAGACAGTCCTGAGAGAGGAGAAGCTGAGAGCCTCTGGATACCTATCTCTGTGTCAGTTGGCTGCTCCTTAAATGGCGCCACGAGTTAGCCCACTCACCTCTGCAATCCTGATCCCAAACAACTGATCAGAGAGTTCATGCTGGTGAACCAACGGCGAGCATCTCTAATCCGGACAAGGGTTAGGGCACAGTACATATCGACAGACCTGGACAAGCTCCCAAATCAACAGCAGCGACTGATCAATGAGTGGTGTGACCAAGTGCCTGTACTGGGGTTCAACTCTGGGCGGTAGGACCTGAACCTCATCAAGAAATACTTTGTAGATGAGCTGACTGACAGTACAGGTACAGTGAAAGTCGCCAAGAAGGCTAGTCAGACCATGTTCCTCATAACACCTGAGCTATGGTTTCTCGATGTGCTGAACTACCTCAGCCCCGGAGTCTCGTACGAGGTATGGGTCAAAGCTTATGGGTGTACACAGCAGAAGAGTTGGCTCCCATATGAATGGTTTGTTACACACATGAGAAGCTCAACTATTCAGAGCTTCCTGACTACTCAGCATGGACATCTAAGCGCAAGGGGCGGGGGGGGGGGGCTACCTCTTGACGCGATCAGAGTGGGAACAGTCTAACCAGACATTCAGCGGGCTTGGAATGTGGACATTCGCTGACTGGCTGCGATATTACAACAACCAGGACGTCAGTCCATTCATCGAAGCACTAGAGCGGATGCGGGAGTTCTACACAGAACGAGAAATATACATCCTCAAAGATGCGGTATCTCTCCCAGGTGTGTCACTGCGGTACATCCTACGTGGAACCGATCAGCACATGCCAGATGTTAGCCTCTATTCACCGGCCACGGAAGCCTACGAGATGCAGAAGGGTGCTGTTGTTGGTGGTTCCAGCATCGTGTTTACCAGATACAACGAGGCCGGCGTGACTCGCATCCGCCAGAGTGAGCGTGTCTGCCAATGTCTACTCGGCTACGACGCTAATGCTCTGTACATGTCAACGGCGGACAAAGATGATGCCATGTGGTAAGGAGACAGTGCGCCGTTGGTCTGGTGCCAGTGGGGCAGGCAGGGGAGCCCGCAGCGAGATAATTTTCCCGTGTCCTAATGGGACAATGATCAGCACCACCTGGCCAGCATCAGCCAGCCTACTGTTGAATGGTACAGACATGCATGCGGAGGCTGGTTAGCACTTGGTCGGCGGTAGCCTCATCTATATCTGAGAGACTAAATGGCAGTACTTCCTGCACCAGCTCATTTGCCTGCAGAGCGGGGAATCCTGCATCTCCAGTGGATACGAAGGATGTGATGGAGGCGTCAAGCATGAAATCCAAGCAGCAGCTGAGAAGATAGTGTAGAGGGCCTGTGTCAGCACCCACAGTGTCTAGTACATCCAGTATCTGCATGATGCATGCATGGGAAGCCATGACTATCCTGTGGTATTAAGCGGCAAACCAAGGAACCCTGACTTCTTCACCTCTGGTAGCTGGAGGCTGGCGGTAGCACCTGTTTGGCCGTCGACAGTGATATGGCTCAAGCCGAGGGTGCCTATCTTGAGACGATTCTCTCCATCCTGTTGGAATGAGCTCCGTGGTTTCAGAGGATCCTTAACCAGGTCCTGTGCAAAGGACTCAGCCATAACCTTGATGGCTCCAGCCTCATCGACTCCGAGCATACCGAGCATCGTCGCCCTCTCCTTGATGCCCATCCCCTTGTATACAGTCTTGGCCTTGTTAATGGCCGATTGTCGTACCGTATCAGTGTTGCCAATGAGATCTCAGGCTTGGATGGTACCTCGGATCTCCCGCCGGTCCCCCTTCTCATCGAAGTCTAGGAAGGAGATAGGGGCAACAGTGTCCTCGGAACCGAGGCATGCCTCGCCCAAGTGAGCAAGACCGCCTAGCTCTTTGCTTTCTAGGTATGTGAGTGACAGAGTCATAGTGCCATATACAGATGGCTTAAACCAAGTCAAACCACCAGTGAAATAGTTGGGCATACGAGGCCCACGCAGTCGGCCAAGAGAATAGGTAGCAGTGCTCAGGGTACTGGCCCTCTCTGCAGAGGCACGCCTTGTGGGCGGTCGACCATTCCCGGGCATTGGCGATCCTCAGTCCGCGTGCTCGACTATGGGCTACACACTGCCCTCTGGCACGCCATGCCTCATATGTTGCAGGGTCTCGTGATCCATCTCTCACTATTTAGAGGTGTTAAACGTAGGCGACGATGATCTGAGCCATTGCACTCGTTGCTAGCCCTAGGACCGTGGCCTCCATTAGAGTCACACGTTCACCCATGATCTTGGCGGCAACAGTGTAGGAGGCACCACTGAGGGCCATCTTTGGGATGGGGTGAGTTATTCCGAGACAGTGCCCGGCCACCCCACTCACCACTGCAGCGAAGACAGCCACAGTGGTGCAGGAAGAACCTCATTTCTCCCTGTCATCTTCACCACGACCACATTCGCCGCCACGTTACTGGCGACATGGACTGCCAGAGGTTTTGCTTTGGTCAGTAACTTCTGTGTCTTCGCAGCAGGTTCTTAAAAACGCCGACCCAGGTATTTACATAGTTACCTATGCATACCTGCCAGTCTGCAAACTTCCGTCAAACCTCCTATGTGTGAGTGAGTGAGTGAGTGAGTGAGTATATATATATGTGTGTGTTTGTGTATGTGCGTGCGTGTGCGTCTGTGTGTCTATGCATGCATATGTGCGTATGTGTGTGTATGCGAGGGATCTGTTATTAGATACAAAAATGACGGAACTGATTTATGAAGCGTAAGTATTTAAAAACGCCGACCCAGGTATTTACATAGTTACCTATGCATACCTGCCAGTCTGCAAACTTCCGTCAAACCTCCTATGTGTGAGTGAGTGAGTGAGTGAGTGAGTGAGTGAGTGAGCGAGCGAGCGAGCGAGCGAGCGAGCGAGTGAGCGAGCGGGCGGGCGGGCGGACGGGCGGGCGGGCGGGCGGGCGGGCGAGCGAGCGAGTGGGTGGGTGGGTGGGTGGGTGGGTGGGTGGGTGGGTGAGTGAGTGTGTTATGCTTTTTTGTTTATTCCGAACGGGTGCATCGTTTTGAGTTCTTTGATCCAGTAGTGTTCTCTGTTTAATCTTAGTTTTTTGTTATCTGTAAAAATTCTTTCAATTGGTCTTATCGTGATGTCTTTCATAGAATGTCTTGGATGGTTGAAATGCCATGAGATTCTCGTGTCTGTTTGGTGTCGGATTGCATGGATATGTTGTGTGAGTCGTTTGCTGAGTGTTTGACTTGTTTCTCCTATGTATTGAGAGCTGCATTGTTTGCATTCTATGAGGTAAATAATGTTGGTGGTATTGCAGCTCATTTGTGTGTTGATTTTGTAGTCTTTACCAGTGACGAAACTAGTGAATTTGTCAGCAGTGTTCATGTATTGTTTGCATGTGATGCAATTGTTGTTGTTGCATTGTCGGAGTGTCCCTACTATGTCATGAGTGTCATTTGGTGTCGGTACGATCTTATTGTTAGCATCTGGACTTTTTATTTTAATTAGGCTAGAGTGGTCTAGGTGGTCCCTAATGCTTTTATTTTTCTTGAATGCTACTACTGGGTAGTTGGGAAAAATTGGTTCTAAGATTGGTGAAGACAAGATGTACTTTTCCCAGTAGGTTCGAATGGATTAGCCTATGTGTTTTAATGATGGGTGGTATTGTATTATGCAAGCTGGCCTAGGCTGTTTTTGTGTGGGTTGTTTGTAAAGAATGTCTTCTCTCTGTGTGTTCTCGGTTTTTTCTATGATGGCTTTAATTTCTGTCTCTTTGTATCCCCGGTGGATGAATGCATCTGTGAGTTCCTGTGTGCGTTGTTTTAATCTAGTAGGATCTGTGATGATGCGTTTGTATCTTAATGCTTGGCTGTAGATTATGGAATGTTTTGTGTTTTTATGGTGGCTTGATTGTTTGTGAAGATACTGTTGTTTGTCTGTAGGTTTTCTGTATAGGTCCAATTTAAGTTTCTTATCTTCTTTGTATACCATTGTGTCCAAAAATGGGATTTTTTCCGTTGAATATTCCAAGTCAAATTTTATTGTGGGATGCTCTTCATGATCTGTACAGTTTACATCATTGTTTAAGCACTGTGTATACAATGCAGTTAAACGTCTGCATCTCATGTCGAGAGAGCTAATAAGATCTTCCCAGTCTGCGTCTGCCAGGTGGCCGAGTGGTACTCATGAATATTCATCTCTCTATTGAGACATCTTAAACATGTCCAGGCTCACGCTATGCGATAAGTACTATGATGTCTTCTGGAGGGAGTTGAAGGACTACAAGAAGAAGACACCGGATGAGCTCGCTCAGCTCTCCGGTACTGAGCTGTAAGAGGAGCTGACAGCTGCGAGGCTCTATCTAGGATTTGGTAAGGGACAGATCTGCTTCCTTGAATACCTTGTCATGGGCGTGAGTATCATCGAGCAGCTCCTGCGAGCTAAAGGTTTCTACAAGGATCAGGAGAATCTGTCAGATGTGTTCCAGCAGTTGCAGACCACCATGGCCTCACCGGACTCAGAGCTGAACAAGGCTCTGCGATACTACAAGCTGGAAAATGGATACACTGCAGAACCCTCCAGCCCTTGGATGTGTATGTTGGCAGCGGGTATAGGGGCTGTAGGGCATACCAATCTGGTTCAGTGTCTCACCGTGGTCCCCACTGCTACTGTAGAGAGTTAGGGTTGTCTTATAGCTGATTTGCTAGTGGCGGAGTAGGCTGATCCTGAGCACCACTATAGCCATGCCAGACAACACTCGTAGAGCTACCACGGGAAGCGGTGTCTTATCAACTGGCTGTAGTGCCGGGGTCGGAACAACTGTATGGCATGTACTACGTGCAGGTGCATTGCTGTCAGTGTTGAAACTGAATTGGTTACCGGGGAAACTCCCCTCGACTATCACGTTGTTATAGCCCCTGACTTGGAGGTCTTCAATGTTCACGATCATGTTGCTTGGAATCAACTGTAGGTGTGGTGAAAAAGCAAAGTCAAGTTTGCAACAGGCCTTCTGCAACCCCTGCTGGAACTAAGCAATAAGACTACCGGGGTCTGCCACGATGATCATATCCTCAACGAGATGGATGAACATGGCCTTGACCTCTGCTCCGCTGACACCATCTATGGAATACTGCAGCTGGGTCTGTGCTGTAAGGAAGAAGTAGCACAGTGCTTCCAGGGACTGGTTGATCCGAACGATCCCTGCTGGTGTGAGGCCTGAGGTGGTGTGTGGGACAAAGTACTTCCACACATCTGGATAGTCCTGCCACAAGCCAGTGATTTGCATATTTTGCACCAGCACCCCAGGGTCGGAGTCTGGATCGAACGAGAATGTCGCTGTCTTCCGATGGCCTACTCGTCGGGGTGTTCGATAGGGGAATCCTGAGTAGTTAGGTCTCGGGTCACCATACAAAACCCCTAGACCGCTGTTGTCACCACCATGCCACAGATAGTCTGGGTGAGTGCTGAACTCTCTCTCTCTCTCTGTGGTCTGCTGGTCGCTGAGACGCTATGACTGTTGAGCTGTGGGTCGAAGTCATTTGTATCAGGGAGGCTTGCACCAAGCTCATGGAGGATTCGTCGCACCGTGAAGTACACATGGAATCTGAGACAGTTGGCGATGAGCACAGCTTCAGGAGTACCAGAATAGGAGTGAAGCAGGGGGGAACTTATTCCACATCCTGCTGTGGCACACCACACGGCAAGGTTCAGCTGCTGAGTCCAGTATGAGAGGCTTGGAGCAGCCATCCAAGTATGAGCTTGCTTCGCATCCTTGATGGTGATGGGGCGGTTGGTCAGCGGTCGTGGGTTGACGGAGGAGCTGGTTCAGGGCCGTCCATCCACTGTGATGGAGAATGGTGTTAGCTCTGGTATATCATCCAGTAGACCTCGCAGGCCAGTCAAGGGTGTACCCAGGAGGGGCGGTTGGCTCTGGATGACTGTCGTGATGTTCAGTGGGAAGGCCATCTATATTGGTGTTCTTAAAGCTACCGTACATGCAGCACACTATTTGTAGTCGTCTCCACTCCAGAGACCAGCGAGGCGACCTCGCCATAACATCTCGTTTTTTAACTCCTCCATATCAAACCCACCCGCTGGAGCCTTTGAGGTATTGCTGTCGCACTTTAGGTTTCTCCATGCAGTACAGGGCTTGGACCCTCAATATAAGGCGGTACTCTTCATCGGTGACATGGCCATCCTCGAGAGCTTTGCTGACAGACTCGTCGATAGTCCGTAGCATACTCTGTGCCAGTGCCACGTACTTTGCATGCTTCTCCAGCCTCCTTGTGATCTGCCACTGCCCCACCCCCAAGCCCGTGGCCAAGACAGTGGCGGCTAGTGTCACGCCACACAGCGGGATGGCGACGATGGCACCCACCCCTGTAGTGAGAGTGGCCACAGCTGCCACCCCAGCACTGGCTCCAATCACACCCGCAGCAATGGTTGTACATGCGAGGACGTTGTAGGCTGTCTTATATCGCCTGCGCGTTCTGCTGTACTTTTCTTCCCCATGGACGAGATTCCACCAGATGGTATCTGTCTGCTGGAGTCGCCAGCCGTGGATGGTACTGCCCTCGTCAGCCAGGGGTATATTTCTGGTTGCTTCCGCTACCCTGATTTTGCCATAGTATACCTGGAGATTAAACCTGCATCACCTGCAGAATCTGCTCATGAGTCATAGAAGGGTTCATTTTGAAGAGCCTGGCGAACCCTGCCAGCTTGCTGGTGTCGAGACAGACGTCTCTTAGACAGGGGTCATCAAGCACTATGTCGGGTGCCATCTGTAACTTCACCTTATGACCAAGATAATAGGTCTGCCGCTGGATGGATTTCTTGGTCTTACACTTCTGCGCCATCTCCTCTTCCCACCGTATGACATCTGGCTCATCCTCGTCTGTGACATCGTCGTAGACATCTGGCTCATCGTCATCTGTCAAGACTCCTGCATCCTACTTACTCTCCTCCAGGAGGGCCTGCCAGTATCGGCAACCTTCACTGTTCCTTCGCCTCCTTGCAATGCTCGCATTATGTTGATACCAGCTCTCCCGCTGTAGTCGCTCTCCTTCTTGTTGCAGTGCGAGCATCTGGGCCTTTATCTGTGCAGGGGTCATGGAGGGGCAACCCTGTAGCTGGCTCTTCATCATCTCAGCAAAGATCATATATTCATGGTGTGATAGCATGGCAGGTCAATGAGTAATAAGAGTGTAAACTCTAAATGGGCGTCCGATATCCCATCCATGCTGGCATATATGTTAATTGAGGGGTTGTCAAAAAGATGATTGGCCCCTGGGAGATACTCTATCACGTCCCGACCGACTTCTACCAGTGAGCTGCTGTGTGCACTGCACGGAGTTTGATGTAGCACATCAGCGTGTATGTATGTTGTGCCCTGCTGGGGCACCTCGAAGAGGACCCATTCTACATCGTACTGTACCACCCGTCTCCCTCTAGAGACGGTGAGATTACGTTCTCACCACCGGAGAGCAGCAGTCACACAATCGCATGGTTATATGTTTACAGCGCGCTATGGAACCCATATTCGCTCACTCGACTGGTCTTGCTGACCTGACAGATGTGTACGCAGTTGATGCTGCCAGGTAGAAGAGGGCGATGGCAAGTCATTCGCCCTACAGTATGAAGCAAACTCAAAGGCATTATCCCTCCACCCCATTGTTGGTGATGGGGTGGAGCTGCTCACAGACCTCAAGGATATGTCGAAGGGGCGCCTGGGTCGCAACATAGATGGCCACAGGATCGTGTTTCGGTACGATTTCCCGAAGAGGAAGTACATCCTCGAGCCGTTGATTGAGCTCTCGGATACAGAGACATCAACACCCTAAATAACGAGCTCAGCTTTCATCTGGTCAAACCCTATTAAAGCGGTGCCTTGCCGATGATCCATGATGGACTGCTATTGCCCATGGCAAAAAACCTGCAGTTCATATTTGAGAAGAATGAAGTGTGGTACCACGCTGCACCTGGGAGTGACTGGCAAACATGGTTGCCCCTATATAGGCTTCCCACAGTCATTGGCATAGAGGTTACTCCCCTGTCCACTGTTGTGAAAAAGGATGGGACAGTTCGAAAGCTCTACAATCGGGGATCATCCTTCCTCACCTACATAGGTGAAGGTGTCTCCCTGACGAGGGTGGGTCACCGGATCGGGGTTACAGGTGGAAAGCTCCTGCTGCGTCGTCCATTCGATAGACCAGAAGAGGCTGTTAACCTCCAGGAGGGCATCCTACGGGTAGATGGTGTGTCACATGTCTCCAAAGTCAAGGGTGCTGTTAAACTGCTTCAGAAAGTCAGACTCACTAGCCCGCAAACGACTCATATAGTCCTAGAGCTACGTTTCTTAGCCAGCGGAAGAGTGAAGCAGCCGGATGGAATAGGACTCGATCTGGCACAGATATTTCTCGAGAGGTTCACTCTGTTCAGTTTAACTCTTCATATATAGCCACGATTCTCATCATACTGCTCGTGCTGGCGTCTACAGCAGTGGCACAGGGCACTGAGACCGCCATGATATTAGATGCCAAGTGGGCCCACTTCCGGGATGACCCCAATACAATCCTTGGGTCGACCCCTTGCGGAGAAACATTTACGACCGCTTTCACTCACGTAAAGAGATCGAGTCTGTCTGCCACTTCTATCGGGTGGAGTGGGTAGGACGTGGTTGTCTGATGGAGACCCCGGCTGAGCACCAGATTCTCTGCATAACATGTGAAAATGCCAGAGTTTGCAGTGTTTCAACTGCTAATCACTTTAGCCTCCTCCCAGGT